>JARYGA010051597.1:0-53845 GCA_030545235.1 Helianthus tuberosus | reverse complement strand
AGTCCCTCGGCGAAAGATGCACTCGACGAAACCCTATGTGACGAAACACCATGTGTTTCGTCAAGTTGACATGTGACGAAACAACACATGTTTCGTCGAGTTAACATGTGACAAAACTCACTATGTTTCGTCGGCTCCCTTGCTAAACAGTTACAGGTCCATAGTAGGTTTCAGTACACGCACAAATAACCTTCGATAGTAATTCTCATTCATCAAGTACAACCATTTGCTAAATCTACGATTCACATTAAACCCTAATTACCATTTACAATAACATCATGAAATCCTTCATCGAGTCAAATCATCAGACTACACTTGAAGACATGCAATACCATCTAAGTTCTAGTTTTCATGCTCTCAAATCATAATTTATATTTCAACAGTTATGGATCAGTGTTCAACATTAGGCATGCATCAAAACTACTTATACAACCTATTCTATTTTCATTCCTATGATCATGTTCATAATCCACATACACAACATCATTTACCCTAATCAATTTTTATGCATAAAACATCACTAATTTATATATATATGAAACTCAACTATAGTGATATCAAGATCGACTATAGGGTACCTCATCAACATAATCAGATTACCATCAAACTTACTAACCCAAAACCCTAAAGTTCATGCTCAAGGTTATAATTCTAACAATCTAAAAGCTATAAACCCCAAGTGTGTCTAAGGATGAAGGTTCTCTGGGCGATTTTGGCAACCTTGGCATTCTCGTGAAACCCTAACAGATTCTTGCTCCTCCTATTCTCGATTGATCTTGGTTATCGTCTTAGGATTTTCCAATCGATCCTTAGGAGATAATCAGTTGAAATCAGATTAGGATTTTGTAGTTAGGGTTTCATTTTTCTTTGTTTTCTGATTGTCGAAGGGGTGTGCGGCTGCTACTTAGGGCTCGGCAATCCATATTCAGCGGCAATCCTTATTTAGATTAGGGTTTCGGCAAATCATCGGCGCTATTTCTTCTTTGTTTTCTGATTGGTTTGGGTGTTTCATCAGATTAGGGTCACGCAGTTTTGCTCTAGGGTGTCGGCAGATAACTGTGGCTGTTGTTATGGATGATCAGAATGCAGATAACTCAGACGTTCTTTCGAGGAAGATCAGGAATATCGACGGGAAACTTTTTTAGCCAAGACAAACATCCCTCATGGTGGCTAGAGTTGCTGATCTGAATAAGAAGGTAACCTTTATGCTACCATTGAATGATGTTGAACATGTGAATGGTCGTTCTGATTCTCCTACTCAGCCATATGCTAAGGTTTTTGATAAACGGAAAGTAGCTTTTGTGCTTCCGTTGAATGATGTTAGTCCTTGTTCCCGAGCTAATTCTCAACATCAATCGTACGCTAATGTTGTGTCAAACAAGCAAGCTGATCAGGGTGATGTTAAGGTGGATTTTGGTTCGACAACTCAAAATCAAAATCAGAATGTTGATAACTCAGCTAGGAATGCTAATGAGTCGGCTGATCAAGTCCCTAATATTAATTTTCAATCTTTAAAGTCGGATGTCTCGTTGGATGGAGTGGATGTTGTCCTACCAATCGATTCTGTTCGTCAGGTTAACAATAGGTTAGCGAATACTCTTTATGGTTACTTCATGGGGGATAGAATTGCTTATCCGGTTGTTGATTACTTTGTGAGAACAAATTGGAAGAAACATGGTCTTCAGAAAACTATGATGAACTCGAATGGGTTTTTCTTCTTCAAGTTTGAAGACAGAAAGGGTATGAATAACGTGCTTGAAGGGGTCCGTGGCTGATTCGTAATAAACCACTTTTTCTCAACACTTGGTCCCCTACAAGTACTCTTAAAAAAGAAGATTTTAAAAAGGTTGCGGTTTGGGTTAAATTGCATGAGGTTCCTATAGTGGCGTATACTGATGATGGGTTAAGAATGCTGGCTTCTAAAATTGGTTCACCCTTACGGTTGGATTCGTATACAATTAATATGTCACACCCCCAAAATCCACCTGCGGAGTATCACCGCTTGGAGGCGTGACTGACCAGGATCAAACCACTAATCATATGGAACAAGTAAATATTTACTGTAAAAGTCCAACCAACACGATTAATGTCCAAAACAAACATAGTTAAGTTATGAGCGGAAGCATAATGTTTAAAACCAAATCAAGAGTTCAAATATCCAAATGTTTAACATGGCACACAGCTGTCCATGTCCCACAACGACTCTTCCTTGTGCAAGCTCCAGCTAAGTACCTATAAACCTGCAAAGCATGTAGTAACGAGTCAACAACAAGTTGAGTGAGTTCACGGTTGGGTGTTCGTTTTAAGTTGTTCCAAAAACAGTTTCCTTTAACTGGCATCCTGCCGTGGGGGTTACCCCATAGTTGAAAACGTGATTTGTTTAACCCTTTGTTTATCCCATTTACTCTGGCAATCCTGCCGTGGGGGCTACCCCATGATAGTTATCTGGCATTTCGGCCGTGGGGGCTACCCCGTGTATCCACTAGACTCGTTACCATATCGACTACTGACTGAAGTCATGTTTAAGTGCCCTGAAACTGTCAATGTCTATCAGCATTGACGTGCCCCAGATCCATTAGTTCACGCCCGTCCTCTGCGGCACGGTGTGAGGCTTGTCAGACCTAAATAGCGCTATCTAACTAATGACCCGCTCGCCATTGGCTCGGCGATTAAGTCGATATAAAAAGGAGGGACTTCGTGATAGAGAGTTTTGGTCTAGTATAGTTATCTGTCCGTGAGGACGAGGAATTACATTCCTGAACCATTACTGTCCTACCCAAGAAAGGACGAGGAATCCATATTCCTTAACCCCATTCCCAACCCCTGGGAATCCCATGCTTTGTAGAGTGTGAACTCACCTTGGTTTGCTCGGCAGATTACACAGAAAGGTCAAGCCTAGCAGCTAGTGGTCAACCACGTCCTAACATGGTTATCATACAAGTCAAATTTCGGTTTCACAGAGTGCACATGAGTATCACGTAAGATAGCATGTAAGAAACACACACGAATCATGGCAACACATACTATTACATTCGTTATATTAAATATTGGGCTCGCACAAGTCTAACAACTTGTGCGATCCTCTCGTTGAAACCCAACAGCACCCGGCCAAAAATCAGAAAGCCTAATTACATTGATATACAACACACGGCTCATCATATCATAACAGTCCATCAACTAAACAGCTTATGCAATCAATCTTGTTACCCAGCCCAACATACGGCCCAAATGACAATTGATAAGTGGTCTTGTGCGACTCCAATACACCTTGTGCGACCAGTCCAGTTACCCAGCCTATATATATACTTACGGCCCAATTAACAAACAAACAGCCAACATCCTTGTGCGACTGGAGACCCTGTGTGCGATCAGAGCCTCTTGTGCGACCAGTTCTGCTTGTGCGACTGATCATCTAGTGCGTATGGACATCTTGTGCGACCAAGATGTCTTATGCGATTAATTTAAAATCCCGGATTTCATGCATAGCAGTTATTATTTCCTTTTTGTGAACATATCAATTAGCAATTTCCAACAGTTTCCATATCAATAATAATCGATCAAACCGACCATTTGTTATTTAATTAATAAAAACAATCAAATGCATAACAACTCATCATCATCCTTATCTAATTAATAGTAAGGTTACCACCACATTCTTAAGTCAACAAGCAACCACTTCTGACAACACATTAATCATATAGTCAACATTCTGTTACATTAACCAAGACCTCAATCAACACAAGGACTTTAGAACATGCACATGACTGACTTCATATCATCATTGTACTTCTAATATCATCACATGGCGACAATAGCATGTTACATTTATTCTATAGGCACATAATAATTACCTGTTTATTTACAATCACATGCACATGAGACAAACACAATCATGATCTAATTACAATAATCAAGGCTACACATGTATGACAAGAGATTCAATATTATAATCATGTTATTTGCACAAAAGTCATCCCTAGATCACATCATCATATTAACAACTCAAACATAACAGCCGATTTAATCATCATTCGGTTTTTCTCAATTCTTGACAACATCATCAAACCAATCGGATCTATCATGTATATGGCCGATTATCAATCTCATAATAATCGAACCAATCATATTATTGCATCATCAATCATGTCAAGCATAACAATCATAAAACAATAATTAACACACTAACCGAATAGAGAGGAGGAACAAGGGTCGATTCAAATGCAATGATCTTCGATAGAGAGTGTGTGTGGCTGCCTTCGGTTTCGTGAGGAAGAGAGAGAATAGCTAGGGTTTGTGTATGTGAATGTTTTTTTGCAACAAATGAGAACAAACCCTCTAAGGTGTGTGTGTATGCGCATGAAGAGTGGGCCGAACCCAACTTGGGCTGTCGTTTAGATCCGAATGCAAGTTGTGCGGCCCAACAGGGCTTGTGTGATCAAGTAGTGTTGTGCGATCGGTTTGTTTATAAATGTACATTCGCTTCATAATTTCACATAATCAAAACAACATAACATTCAATCGATTAATAAAGTTCACATAGTTACATAATGTTACACAAAGATACGCTCTAAAGTACGAGTTGTCACATAATATGTGTAACGAGGCTTGGGGAAGGAGCAGCTATGCTAGGGCTCTCATTGAAATATCGGCTGAACATGACTTTAAAGAGGTTCTAACCATAGCTATTCCCGAGTTGGATGAAGGCAAGTATATTACTGAGACTATTCGAGTGGAATATGAATGGATTCCTCCAAGATGTGCCCACTGTAATGTGTTTGGACATGACTCTGATGGATGTCCTAAATGCATCGGTTCGACGTCGCAACCTCCTACAAACAAGCAGAAAGTAGATGAGGATGGTTAGACTGAAGTTAGGTCAAAAAAGAGTGCAAAGAAGAGTGGTTTTCAAGTTAATAACCTGAAACCCAAGTTCGAATATCGACCTGTGGATAGAAAGAAAAAGATAGGGAGTTCTCCCTATGTAAATGAGCAGGGTACTAATTCGTCTAAGATTCAAACTCATAACGCGTTTAGTGCTCTTGAAGTTGTTGGGGGGAGTGGAGATTCCATACAGGGAAACATAAAAGGGGGACGTGGTCCAAATGAGGAGTCTGATGAGGATGAGGTAGAGATGGTTTATGATGAAAGCAACGAGTTTATGACATCGGGCACGCATTCCACGTCTGCTAGGGTAGGGGCAAGCACCTCTCATTCAAGGTTCTCTAATGGATAGAGTTTTTTCGGATCGGGCTAGGGGGTTGCTTTTGGGGGGCAACTTCATTTTTGATGATGGCGGATGAAGATTTTGTTTATTAGTTTTGTCTTGTCTACTAGTTAGTCATTTTCATGATTGTAGTAGGCTAGGTTGATGTGGTTTTTTTGGTTATTTGACATTTTTGCTTACATATATGGGGCCTGTCCTGTATATGAACTAGTGGGGAACTCATTCTCACTACTTGTACTTATTTGGCGGTGGTTTATAATAGAATCTCCGGGGTAACCCTTTACCCAAAAAAAAATTCTAAAAATCTAAAACTCACACTCATGTATTTACACATCATCGAGTATCAACAGGGTCAATCAACTAATCACAAAATCTTATTATCTATAATTCATTCAATGTAACCCACAACCACCAACTGTCAACATATAGCATACAACATATACTAATTTCTTATATACCAATATATAGTGTGTGATCACTCATCATCGTATAACATTATCATAACAATCTGTATATGTTATAGTGCAAAACACCACCCTAATCAATCAAGAATTAATATCACATAACAACAAAAACTGAGAGCAATTCCACTAACCGGAGGTTCCATCGAACGGACAAATGCTTCGAAGGGGGGGGAGTCTACTGCCGTCGTGCGTCTAGAGGGAGTCTAGGGTTTTAGTTTACGTTTGACGGATATAGAGGTTAAAACATCCACAACTGGGCCGCGAGTTATGTTGGGCCGAGGCCCTGCTCATGGCGAAAGACAAACTCGACGAAACTTAAGTTTCGTCTGGACCACATGTGACGAAAGTCACTTATTTTTCGCTGGGTTAGTGGTGATGACAAAACAGCTCATTTGACAAAACTCTACTCGCAATAATTATGTCGGATCCTATAAACACTGATTGGGCCAAGATCTTGTTATAGATATCTGGCATTGGGCCACATAAATTCTCAGCACATGGCTTTGCAATTGAGATATCAATACTTCACGTCACATGCTGACACAACATGTGATTTCAATTAATTTGTGTAAGTTATGTTGGATAGAGTAGAGAAATAAGTGGACCGCCCCAACTGTTGTATTAAATGGACCGAACATGGGCTGACTCAACTAACAATAAATACCGTTCATTGTTTGGGCCGACAACCTTGTGTAGAGTGCAATTCCATTGGACCTCAATCAGCACATGGGCCGTAATTATATAGTTGGCTGAGATACTCACCTGGACCATCAACTTTCTTTAACATTCAACACACATTAAATGAACTTGCATGAACCAATTAAAGTTGTTGGATGAGTTATGTTAGTGGATCGAAATTTCGGGTTGTCACAGTCTGAATGTAGCCAACACTGGTTGCAATGCGATTTGTAAAACAACCATTCTGAATCTCGCGTACTAGGAAAGCTGAATGATCCAAATTAAAACGAGTCTGGATGGTACAGGATACGACCACCCGTCCTGAATCATTCTGTTTAGTGATCTGAATGTAGCCGACTTTGGATGCTATATGATTCGTAAAACAAGCATTCTGAATCTCGCAAGCTAGGGAAGTTGAATGAACCAAATTAAACCGAGTCTGGATGAAACACAATCCGGATACCACCCATTGTGTGTCCTTCAAATTAGTGATGTTACAGGATCCGAATTCAACCGAGTATGGATGCTATTTTAATGTAGCCAACTCTAGATTCTATATGATTCATAAAAGGACCATTCTCAATCTCGCATGCTATGGAAGTTGAATGATCCAAATTAAACCAATTCAGGATGAAACAGAATCCGGATACCACCCATTGTGAGTCCTTCTGATTGGTGATGTTACAGGATCCGAATTTAACCGAGTATGGATGCTATCTGAATGTAGCTGACTCTAGATGCTATACGATACATAAAACAACCATTCTGAATTTCTCATGCTATGGAAGATGAATGATCTAAATTAAACCGATTCTAGATGTTTCACGAATCGGATACCACCCATTGTGAGTCTTTCTGATTAGAGATGTTTCAGGATCTGAATACAAACGAGTATGGATGCTATCTGAATGTAGCCAACTCTAGATGCTATAAGATTCGTAAAACAACCATTTTGAATCTCTAGTGCTAGGGAAGTTGAATGATCCAAATTAAACCGAGTCTAGATGAAACAGAATCCAGATACCACCCATTGTGAGTCCTTCTGATTAGTGATGTTACAGGATCCGAATTCATCCGTCTGTGGATGCTATCTTAATGTAGGCGACTCTGGATACTATACGATTTGTAAAACAACCATTATGAATCTCGTATGCTAGGGAAGTTGAATGTTCCAAATTAAACCGAGTCTAGATGAAACAGAATCCGGATACCACTGTAACACCCCGACCGCGTAAAACAACAAACCGCGGAAGAAAACGTCGGGGTGTCATGTCACAGAATTAATTTGTTTCACAACACATGATATTAAAAGTTTGATTCAAAGATTAAACATATTACATTGTCTTAAATTAAACAGAAACAAAGTTTTTTTTTTTTTTTTTGGGTAAAGGGTTACCCCGGTGATTCTATATATTCACAACCAAAAAAAAGAACAAGTAGTGTAGAGAGCCTACACCAGTTCAATCATGAGACATGCCCCCATGAAAGTAAACCAAACAAAACAAAAAACCGAAACATAAACCAGGAAAGAAAACACCTAGACAAACATCTAGTCAAACAAAAAACTACAAACTAATCAGCCTCCATCATCTTTACTTTCGGTTGTAATCTCCCAATCTCCAAGCAGCTTTCGCACCCTATCATTGTTCTTTAGCTTCGCTCCCATCAACTTGTATCTAACTGTTTTCAGAATAATATCCTTTACCATTTCGGGTGGACGCACTTGATTTTTAAACAACCTAGCATTCCGCTCTTGCCAAATAGTATACGCAGCTGCCGCAACTAGAAGCTTAGCAACATAAACCTCAGCTTTCTTTGACCGAACTCGAGCACATAACCATTCGATGATATCCACCCATCTCGAACTCACGGACGCCATCCCCACTTTATTCCGAACCATATGCCATACTTTATCGGAGAATTTACACTCAAAAAATAGATGAGAATGAGAATCAAAATTCTCATAGCATAACAAACAGCACATCATATTCATGTTTTTTTGCCTAGAAAGATCCCACTGCAGAATTTTGTCTTGAGTAAGAAGCTTTCCCTTCATTATCAACCACATCATAAACGCATGCCTAGGGATACATTGGGCAAACCAAACAATGCCGCTCCAGTCCACCTCTGATTCTCTATGCCGAACCGAATGCCAAACAGCCGACGAAGAGAAATCCTGAAAATCACCACCATCTTTCCATAGCAACCGGTCAGGTTTTGACGGTTCTAACTGAAAGTGATCCAGCTGAATGAGAACAGGGAAAAGATCCCTCCATGCCACAGGCCAATTCCACGTTCCGTTAGAGAAAATATTGAACACGGTGTCATCCAACCGAAAATCAGCATCTGTAATAGTTCTTGGTCTTTAAAATCACCCAGAGGCCCCAAATCCTAAAACAGAAACAAAGTTCAAACATAGTTTTCTTATTTTAAGTTACTAAAACCAGCGTCCAAATCCTAAGTGAAGCATGACCAAACCATCAAACAACCGCCCCTGAAACATATGTGAAAAGAGAGTCAGCATAAAATGCCAGCGAGTACATAGATTTTGTGAGTATGTCAAATTCATGGCTTTATATACCTATTGCAACACTTCGACTATCTACAAGAGTCGAAATGTGAAAATCATGTATCAAAAGTGTTTGAATTGTTGCAATATAATTAACCAACTAAAACATATTGGTAAAGGTTTATGAAAATCTTGTAGCCATGAATCTTGACTAAAACAATTGTCATTCTTATAAACCATTTTGTTCAATTGTTCGTGTTATAAACCATTTGTCAATCGTCCGTGTTTCAAACCATTCGTCAATCGTCCATGTTTTAAACCATTAGACAATCATCTGTGTTTTAATTGTGAAAAACTTTTGTTTGTTCTTTAATGAATACATTTAAACCGGTGTTTGACTCGTCTAGACCACCAAAGGGTCTCTTTAATATGCCCTGAAAGACCTCTTTAATATCGACTAACAAACCACCAAAGGGTTTGTTAAAATAACAGATTCTGTCGTTACCCACATTACCCCCATATCCATGGTGATAGTCCGATAACGGGATTTGTCAGATCCTATGGTACCATAGCATACTACTGGTCGGCTTGATCATTGTTAATGAATGTCATTCGTGTTATGAACTAACACACCAACAAGTTCATTCACATTATCGAAATCGTCGTGTTTATTATATAAACCATAGACTTTGAAAATAAAAACAGGCACATATGTATCACCCCAAAACATTTGAAAACATAAAAGAGGGGACTATTTTTTTTTGGGTAAAGGGTTACCCCGGTGATTCTATATATTCACACAAATAAAAACAAGTAGCATGGATAGTGCATACTAGTTCTTTCAAAGGACAAACCCCAAGAAAGCAAAAACAACCGAACACGGAAAAACAAAACAACCAAACAAACCACTAGACTATAATCTAGAAATCGAAAAACCAACTAATCAAAACAAATCAACCTCCATCATCCTCTACGTATCCACCATGAATGTCCCAATCTTCCAAAAGCCGCTTCACTCTATCTGAATTCTTGAACTTAACACCCATCAACTTGTACCAAACCGTTTGAAGAATCTTAGCGCATAAGACATCAGGAGGTCTAGCATGGTTCTTGAAAATACGCGCATTCCGTTCCTGCCAAATGAAGTAGGCAGCGGCAGCCACCAGAAGTCTACCGACATAATTTATTGCCAACTTTGATCGAGCCCTATCAAGAAGCCAAGCAATAATGGAACTCCAAGAAGAATCAACATTCGCCATACCCCCTTATCCCTGATCAAACACCATACTTTAGCCGAAAATTTACACTCAAAGAAAAGGTGTTCATGAGAATCAATATTCTCGAAACACAGCAAACAACACATCATATTCATGTTTTTCCTTCTCGAGCTATCCCACTGTAAGATCTTGTCCTGGGTCAAGAGTTTCCGACGCATGATAAGCCACATATGGAACGCATGTCTTGGAATACATTGAGAGAACCAAACAAACTCCACCCAATCGACCTCCTCTTCCCGAGCCCGAATCGAATGCCAGACAGCCGAAGACGAGTGCTCACTCATATTATTACCATCCTCCCACACTAATCGGTCATTTCTATCCGGAATGAGATGCACATAATCAAGTTGAATCAGAACCGGGAATAAATCCCTCCATGCCGTAGGCCATCTCCAGGAATTATCAACTGAGATATCATAAACAGTCGCATCTAACGAAAAACCCACATTAGAAATAGTCCTTGGCGAAAGAAAGCTAGCCAAAGGACCAATATTACACCACATATCATACCAAGCGGATGTGTTACGGCCATCCCCAAGCTTAGACGAGACGTGATTCCTGATCAGCGGCCGAAGCTGGAGGATTTTCCGCCAGCTCCAAGAGCAATTCGAACCAAGCTTACACTGCCAAAAATTAAAGCTTCTTAACTTATAAGAATAAATCCATTGCACCCATAAAGAATCTCTTTTAATGAGGATACTCCAGATGTGCGACACCATTAAAGATCGATTCATATCCCGAATACGTCTAAGACCAAGACCACCTTCATATTTTGGGACACAAACAGCCTTCCACGATACTTTAGACTTACCTTTTTTAAACAAAACACCTTGCGCCCATAAGAAATTCCGCATTCTAGATTCCAACTCCTTAATAACACGAACTGGCAGAATCAAAACTGAGGACCAAAAAATATGCATAGAAGACAAAACCGAAGTAACCAGTTGTAACCTTCCAGCAAACGAAAGAAATTTATTCTTCCAATTCAATATTCTTTGCTCAAGTCTCTCTACAAGAATGCTGCAATCTTTGTAGAGGAGTCTCGAAGAGATCAGCGGCACTCCCAAATATCTGACAGGTAAAGTCCCCTCCACAAAAGGAATAATGCTCAATATAGCCGTCTTGACATGGTCAGGAACATTACAGAAGTAACCGGTACTTTTTTGAACATTAGGATGTAAACCAGACATACCCGTGAACTTAGTGATACATGTCATCACACACCTAGCCGAATCCACATCTCCTCTAGCAAAAAGGAATAAGTCATCCGCAAAACACATATTTATAATACGTTGCCTTTCACATCTATTATGGAATCTGAAAGAGGAATCAATTCTAGTGGCATGTTGTAATATACACGTCAAAATTTCCATAACCAGAGTAAAAAGATAAGGAGAAATCGGGTCCCCTTGTCTTAACCCTCATCTTCCTTTAAAATACCCATGCACACTCCCATTAACACAAACCGAGTAAGAGGTAGTCGACACACAAATCATAATCCACTGCACCATTCTATGACTGAACCCAAACCCTCTCAAAATCGCCTTAAAAAACTTCCAGTCCACTGTATTATAAGCTTTCTGAATATCCACTTTAAACGCGCATCTAGGAGGGCCAAATTCCCTATGGTAATTATGCATCAGCTCTTGAGTAAGAAGGATATTATCTGAAATCTTCCTGCCCGGAACAAAAGCAGATTGATTGATACTAACAATATCATTAAGAGCCCCTTTAATTCGATCAGCCACTATTTTACTATTACACTTATAAATAACATTGCAACAGGCAATAGGCCTAAAATCCATTACAGCTGAAGGAGTCGAGATCTTAGGAATAAGAACAATAAGAGTGTGATTAAACTCCTGGAGAAGCCTACCTGTATTAAAGAAATCCATGATAGCCTCCAACACATCATTTCCGACTATAGACCATGCATGCTTGAAAAAGGCGGTAGTAAATCCATCCGGACCAGGCGCTTTATCGTTACCAATATCAAACATCACCTTTTTCACCTCATCAGCCGTAACAGGCCTCGTCATATTAGCCGCAACCCCAGACTCGAGAACATTAGTAAAGAGATCAGGCGAAGGAGAAAGGGTTGTCACACCGTCGCACCCCAGAAAATTCTGATAAAACTCGACAAAGGCATTGGGCACAAACTCGCCTTCACAAAGATTTCCATCAGCATCCTTGACAACATCAACTCGGCTCCTATGGTTTCTGCTTTTAAGAGAAGAATGAAAAAACGCTGAGTTAGCATCTCCAACTCTCAACCAGTCCACTTTGGATTTTTGTTTAAGGAATCGCTCCTCATCCAGGCAGGCATCCTGATATTCCCGATTAACATTAGCTTCCTCTACCCGTAACTCCTCATTAAACGGATTCCGATCAACCTCCCGTTGGATAGAATCAACTCTCTCTCTAAGTTCCACAACTTTCTTATGAACATTACCCTGCTGATACAAAAGAGATCGAAGCGGAGACTTTAAAGATCTCAATTTCTTCACTAATCGGAACTGATGGACCCCCGCAACATTCGTCTCCCATCTAGCTTTAACGATTTCCATAAAACCCGGTTTATAAACCAAAAAATTAGCAAACTTGAAAGATATTGGTTTTTTAGACTCCTTCTTCGGTATCTTAAGGATACATGGACAATGGTCAGAAACTCTATACGGGTTGAACATAGCAATCGCTTCAGGAAAATTGCTCACAAATGAGATATTACCCATAATCCGGTCGATTTTCTTCATTAACCCAATTCCCTTCTTAGGCTTCTGCGTCCACGTGTAATGGAAACCCGAACGGTTTATATCAACAACTTCTATATCTGAAATACAATCTTTGAACTCCCTCATACTAGGCGAGATCGTTGAAGCTCCACTCGAGGAATCTTCCAGGTTGAGAGCTGAGTTGAAATCCCCCATGATCACCCAAGATTCCTTGTCAACTACCAGCTTATGCATCGACAACTGGTACCACAGATCCCTTCTAGAAATATACGAATTCGCAGCATATACAATAGAGAAAAAAAACACTTTTCTATCAGACTTGAAAATAAGCTGGACATGGATAACCTGAGTAGTTTGTGCAAGCACCATCAGCTCAAAGACATTCGGGTTCCAACCAATAATAATTCGAGTCCCTTTATCACAAATCCCTCCATTAGATGTCCACTCCCAATTACGAAACACCAACTTACAGATTTTGGAAAGCTTATTGACATCAACATGATATTCTAGAATCGCACAGAAACTAAGACCATTTTCCTTAACCACTTGCCGAACCTCACTTTGTTTAAGGGGACGGTTCAACCCCCTTATATTCCAAACGGCCAGACTAACCATTAGAAACAGTTGGCGAAGGAGTGCTTGCCCCTTTATCTACGTTCGGCTTCCGAGAACCCTCCATAAGAAACTGATCTGTTTCATTATAAACTTCAACCACTTCCTCATCATCCGAATCCTCCTGGTTACCACCTGTTCCGTTACTACCTTGACCCATGTCTTTCCCTTCATCTCTTAAAACATCAAACGGGTTACTTGATTTCAAAGAAATTAACGCCGACGCCGAGGATGTACTCAGACCTCCATTGTGTTTCGAGTTCACAGGACGATATTCAAACTTCTGTTTAGGTTTAGATACCTGGATTCCAGTTTTCCTCGCTGCCTTCTTATGTTGAACGCCCATATAACCATCTTCATCCGTAACCGGCCCCGACTTCACTCGTCGTTGATTCCCATTGTTGAGATCTGAATCAGCAACAGGTTTAACAAGTTTCTTACGTTGTTTAGGGCACATCTCATCTGAATGACCGAAAACACAACAGCACGAACATCTATAAGGATACCATTCATACTCCACGAACATTTTCTCCTTACTAAAGCCCTCCCCTTCCAAATCAGGAATAGCCATTGTTAACTCCTCCTTATGCTCATTTTCAGCCAAAATTTTAATCAGAGCTCTCGCATAACTGCTACGACCCCAGCTATCCATACACATCGAAGCGGTAAACGAATCCAGTAACTTTGGTTCTCCGATCGCAGTAGCAATAAGACTTAAACCATCCTCCGTGTAAGCGGCTAGAGGAACATCATGTATCTTCACCAATACTTGCACTTTCTTAAATTCCTTCTTTTCCAGCTTCGTACTAGGAGACCATTCACTAAGAAAAATAGGTTGAGATCTAATGATCCAAGGACCATCCTTTAACACATTTAACATCCCTTCATAAGTAGCAAATTTAAAAAAGAAGTAGCCATTCGCATTCATCATAGATTTCTGTACCCCATACTTTTTCAAATTGTTCCTCGCAAAATATTCGACCACCGGGTATGCAATCCGATCCCCTAAAAAATAACCAAATAACGTATTTGCAAGTTTTTCTTGAACCGCCCGGACTGATTCTTTAGGAAGAACTATGTCACAATCTTGGTGTTGCACAGAACTATGTACTCAGAAATTTGCGTTCCAAGCAAATCTCGTTTTGATTTCGGATTCTTCATATGTTATTCAACCTACAAGTGTTCTAACCTTATTAGACACTTTGGTTTATGGTCGTTCATCGTACAAGTTTCTCATCTTGAATCAGTTATTATACTTGTATTCGTTTACTTTCTTTGTTTGTGTATGCACATATATATGTTATATTGTTTAAGTTTAAATGGGCCTACTCCATGAGTTAGTTAATTCAAGTGTTTAGTACATATGGGCCTAGCCCAATTGATTTTGATTAGTGTGGGCCTAGCCCAAGTAAATTTGTTTAAAGTGGGTCAAGCCCAAATTGAGGTGTAAAGGGTGGGTCTAGCCCAAAAATAGTTTTTACTAAAGTGGTCTTAATCCAAAATACTTGTAAAAATGTGGGATTTAGCCCAATTTATTTAAAAAGTAAGTTTTAGTCCAATATTTTTATAAAAGTGGGCCTAGCCCAATTTTATTTAAGAAAGATGGACTTAGCCCTAATTTAATTTACAAAGTGGGCTTGTCCATAAGGACTTACAAAAGTGAGCTTTAGCCCAATTTGGTTTTAAAAATAAATTAGCCCACATTTAATACTTAGTAGTAAAAATAATAATAACTTAATACAATTTTTGTTCACTAAAACTAATAAATATTTTGTATAAGCTACTTTTATAATACTAGTAAAAATAAGGTGAGTGTCGATTTGGTTTATTCGTGTCGTCCGTCTTGTTTATGTCGTTTATTTCGTTCGTGCCATATATTTTATTTTGTCCGAATTTTTCAAAAGTGTCCATATTGTCCAAAATGTCCGAATTGTCCGATTGTTTGTTTATGTCCAAGGATGGACATTCTAGTTTTTTGTAGTTTTGTTTCCCAAGTGTTAATATATATTTTTGAAATTTTTTGTAGATGTTTATAAATTTTGTATTTATTCCTACTAGAACTAAACACATATTATACATATAAAAAATATACATTTATGATACTTGATGAATCTTTTTTAAAGTACTAGTGGGAATGCCCGAGCGTTGTGGCGGGTGTCCCAACTGATATCAGTTCCAATTATGATATCTATTACAAATGTTGACGTTAAAGCATTAAGTTTTTAAGTTACAAAACCTAACCCGTCACTCTTATCTTACAAAACATCGTCTTAAACGAAAAGGTTTGGATCAACTATACATCATAAAATTAAACAAAACTTTCACGACAAATCTTGGCTTTTTTCAATGATAAACTCATTGCTAAATAACACCGCTTAGTTGACCCATATCCACAACTTGATCACTTAAATCAGCCACCTTAATCAATTAACAGGTCCTCAACTTATTTGCACCTGTAGTCACTAAACATCTCCCATTAAGCGTGATACACATTTGATAAAAACCAATAATATAGTCACTAAACATCTTGCCATATGTAGTATGTAGCCGCAGCAACCACCAACTTACACACAATATCATCAGTTGTCTTCGAATTTGCATGTTGATCAACCCATAACATTAAAGATTGCCATGTGTTATCAACATAACACATCAGAAAAAGCAAAAGCAAGTACCCCCAGTTGTTTAAGAAAGGTGAGTCAAGTACTGAAGCTACGTTGGAATTTTGGGATGAAATTCCAAACCAACAGGGGGATAATGTGATACCCCAAGAAAACGCACAACATAACTAGCTTCTCCGGCAACGATGTACTGAATTTCGGGAAGAAATTTCTTTCAACTTGGGGATGATGTGACAACCCCTAATTTCGAGGTAAAAACCATTCGTTTTAATTCTATAGTTTGGTTTTATTTTTTTGTTTATATTATAATTAATGCGTCATCGAATACTTGAAACCAAATTCATATCATGTTGAACCAACCTGAACCAGTTAAACTGAAATCACATGTCTCGCTTGTCGATTCGACCCACTTGCGAAACCCGATGCTTAAGAGACCCAAATCTTAACTTGGTTAATATATATATATTATAATTCAGTGGATGCTTAATTATATTGTGATAATAAGTAATAAAAAAACAAATGATTAGTATACTAAACAAATGCTACCATAACCCTTTCTTATTTTTCTTTTACGTTTAGAATGCCCACACTTCAATTTTCAAGGCTCAAACCTCAGCCCCAACCCACAAGACTTCGGCCCACCTTCTAATCGCCATACTCACATCTTATATTAATTATGTATATATGCATGAGAGTTATTCAGATTCTAAAGAAATTATCCAACCCTAACCTCCCTCCCAACTTTACGGCAGTCCCTCCCAAGCCTACTGGCGGCCATCATCACCACTCTTCTATCCAGCCAAAACACAGCTCCGATCGCCGGTAAGCCCCACTTATCTCGTAACTATGATTTAAGAACGTGTTACCTCGGTTTTGGTCAGACTTTAGTTTCATTCTATGACTATGATTTAGTGAATATATGGAACTATATGTTTGTATGATGATATATATATATATGTGTATATATTATACTTGCTCAATGTTATATACTGTGTGTATAAAAGCTCCGGTTCTACTCCGTTGCAAGACCATGAAAACCCGTACATGAATCTGAGTAATATTTGTAAGTAACAGCTTATATGTTTATGAAAAGTGAATTGTGATTACATGCTACTGATATGTGTATAATGATATATAAACATAGTTGGTAGATGATTATATTTAAGATCCACGCAACTATTTAACATGCAACTGTGAAGAATGATATTATACCTTATGGTTGGAATGGATACTTGATACGATTGTTATGAGCATGCAGTAGGTTGTAGGTATAGGAACTCCGGTTCGACTTGTTGTGAGGTCATGAAATCCTATACGTTAGTCCGTGAAGTATATGTGTTAGTGTAGACATGAAGGACTATGTATGGATTATCTCTAGCGATAAAGTCGAATGTTGAAATACTATTGAGTACTGATTTCATGATAACGACACTTAGAACCGTCATAGGATACATGAAAAACAATTTAAAACAAGTAATGTTTCGCTTAGCGATTTTTTGCAGAAAATACGCCAAGTTCGGCAGTCTTTTTTGGGACTTAAACTTATCGAAACTCTATGTTTTCTGAGCCTAAAATCAAGTATTCGGAAGTAGCTTTCAAACCGCAGTGATTTCATATTGCTCGGACAGGTCTAAATATTTTTAACGAATTAAATCGCAAAACTGCTCTAAGCTGTCATTTTCTGCAGAAAATGCAGCTCACGTTTCGTGTCATAACTTGATATGTGTTTATGGTTTAGACTTGAAACTTTTACTGTAGATGCTCTTAAGTGTCTGTGCAAACCTCCAACTGGAATTTCATCAATCGAGCTTACGATGAATTTTAAATGAATTTTTCCGTGAACTGCAGTCAGAAAGTGATGAATCTGATTCCAGCCCGGTAAATGATTTTTATAAAATAATTGGTAATGAATTGAGTCCCGAGATTTTTACATAATGTGACGTGGACCATTTAGATTTAGAATATTCTGTAAAATTTTGGGAATTTTGCTGTACACGAACTATTCCGGATAACACTCCGAAAAGTGTCCGAAAACGCACTATATTGCAGAATTTTATTAAAGAGTATTTTAAACCTTTTGTGACACTTGTGTTGTCGCTAAGCTGTGTTGTGATAATTAGCGTTGTATGATAAAAGGTGCTACATGCTAGATACGTGTAGGATTCGTGTTTCCGCGTGAGCACACCCACTAACCCATAAACGGTAATCATGTTAGGACGTGATTGACCAACCCTGACAGTTAGCTATTTTTAAGAGTCCAACCGAGCAACCAAAGGTGAGTTCACACTTTCTACAAGGCATGGGATTCCCGGTTGGTTGGGAATGGGTAAAGGATTTAATCGGAAACTGCGTGACCTCCTGGTTTGGAACACGTACCACATCCTCTTTATTGAAGGATGATAACATGTACTAAGGATTTAATCGGAACCTGCGTGATCTCCTGGTTTGGGGACGCGTACCACATCCTCTTTATTGAAGGGTGATAACATTGATACTAGACCAACATCTCTATCATGAAGTCCCTCATTTTTATATCGACTTAATCGTCGGGCCAATGGCGAGCGGGTCATTAGTTAGATAGCGCTATTTAGGTTTGACAAGCCTCACACCGTGCCGCAGAGGACGGGCGTGAACTAATGGATCTTGGCACTAGTCAATGATGATAGAGATTGACGTTAGGGCACCAACTTACTTTAGTCAGTAGTCGATTTGGTAACGGGTCTAGTGGGTTTAAACATGGGGAAGCCCCCACGGCTAGAAAGCTCGGAAAAAGGAACTTATGAACTTACGTTTTAAACTAAGGGGAAACCCCCACGGCAAGTGAGCCAGCTAATAAAAAACTTATGGTTTTTGGAACAACATTAAAAATGGACAACCAATTGTGAACTCGCTCAACGTTGTTGTTGATTCGTTGCTATATGCCTTGCAGGTCGTTAGGTACTTAGCTGGAGCTTGCACAGGGGAGGGGGTCGTTGTGGGGGATGGACTGTTGTGTGCCATGTTAAACTTTATAAAATTTTAAACTTATACCTTGGTTTTGAACTTAATGCTTCCGCTGATAACTTAGACTGTACTAAATTGTGTGACACTAATTTTCTTGATTGTGTGGGTTTTATTTACTTATTATAATGTTCAATATGATTGGTGGCTGGTGTCACACCCCCATAATACCACATGCGGAAACACCGCGGGACGTGTGACGTACCAGGATCCAAACCACCAATCACATTGAACCAATATCAAACAATACCAAGTTTATGTTTATTAAATTAAGTAATCATAATTGTCAAACAAAAGAATCAGATTCAGCGGAAGCAATTGACGTAATAATGTTTAATGTATTCTCAAAACCAAATGCAATTGTGTTTAAATAACATGCAAGCAATCCTCAGTTGCACGACCATAACCACTCCAGCCATCCAGATAGCAAGTTCCCATCCAAGTACTTAACGACCTGCGAGCATGCAACAAGTGTATCAGACAACGCTGGAGAGTTCACGGTTTTAAGAAAACGTTAGTTACCAAGTGTTTACTCTAGTTTGTTAACAAATCCAAAAGTAATGTTGGTAATATCCCGATACAAGACGGCTCCTGATTTATGCTTTGCCCTTACCCCAATGCCCCTATCCAAGCATTGGTCATGATTAGGTCATTAGTTCAACACCCGTCCTCTCCGGTACGGGGTGAGGATGCCAACCCTAAGTAGCGCTACCAACTAATACCCGTTACCTCTCCGGTAACACCAAAAGATGGGACTTAAGAGATGATAGGATGAGTATATTATCCAAAATTCATGATTTTCACCCGCAAGACATATTCCCTCAGGAATACCCATGATTTACCCAAAAGACTTATCCCTCCTCGGGATACCCACTGACTGTCCCAACCACCGGGACGCATGCTCACGAGTAGTGAACTCACCTTGGTTTGCTCGGTAGGATTTAATTACCCGTCCAGTTGGTCAATTAACCCCTATTGTGGTTACCAAATCATTCAGTTTCGTGCAAACATAATTCACGTATCTAAACACACGTATTGCTCAAGCAGTAAACAACCGAACATATAACATCACGTATGTCATACAAGCATCCTTGTCATAATACATTTACGATACAAGTTTACATAATACACCATTCACATTCGAATCACAAGTGGTTCAGTTCACATTCAAGTTCACACGTATTGGTTCGTTAACGGCTTCGCAATCACAATTGACGTTATTGTATGGCACACCATAAGTTAGTCACATAATAAGATGACAATAGAGGTTTGGGTCATACATTCAACATACATCACTAGTAGTGCCTATGGTTCTCATAACAACTCGGCCCATCTAAGTTCAGCCCAGATACTTCATGTGTGCGTGACGGGTCATGAGTGCAGGGCATGTTATGTTTACTCAACCCAGCCCACATCTGATGTGCATCGCATCTAACATGCTGTCCGGTTTGCTATCTTTGGCCCAACAGCACAATAGGCCAAAGTTGAATCCAATGGTGCGTGGCCCCGATTTAATAGACTAATCTACATGTGTGTGTTCAACAATTGTGTGCGGCCCAACTTCCCACTCCCACAATCCTAATTACAACAGTTACCATTTTAAAGATTATGCTCCTTAATTATTCAACATAATTCTAACAGTTACCGATTCACAATCCTTTTACAATAATCGTTCAATACAAAATGACTATTAAAAAAATATCATCCCACATGCACCTCCATTCCACTTTGATAACTAATCATCACCTCATTAATTAATTCACACAGCAATACAACCTTTGGCTTATACTGACAACATTATTAATATATGCATAAGGTTTGACTAGATCATGACTACAAGCACACACATGGGCCGCCATTTTTCTTAATCAAAGTTATCCTCTTTATCAAGCCACCACATACAAATCTATTGGACCGCTAATGCTATTGATATGTCATAATCGGTTGCTTTGATATTGTGAATTTAGTGGACCACTTTACTTTGCATTAACCTATGTATTATAATATCATGTAAATCACTAACACACATACATCAAGTACAAACATAATCCATCATAACAATCATGTACCGATACAAGAGAATTTGATTCGTACATAAAGAGATTATACTAACAGAGAATTTGATTCGAACATAAAGAGAATTTGATTCGAATATAAGCTGAACTCCAAGGAAAAAGCTCCACGAGGAAGGAGTGCCTGCCGTCGGGTTCCAAGGGAGGTCTAGGGTTACTATAATTTCAAAATCATTCCTACGTATTCTAATTCTACAAGTATACGTAACCCTCAAGAAGTTTGGGCTCAAGTGGTTTGGGCCTAGGATTATCACGTGTGGGCCGAAATTATTTAAAAGGGATAAAGTGTAGCGAAAGGAATGTGTAGGTGGCCCAACATACGCGGCCCAAATACAAGCACACAATCATACTCAGTCACGTTTTACCTTTAACAAAACTTAAAACTCAAGATAGATTGTTTATTTGGGAGGCGGGTAGTGCAATGAATCTCAACCTCATGTGTTGCCCTTTGTGTAACCATGGTAGGGACTCAAGGGATCATTTGTTCTTTGAATGCTCATACTCTTTGGAGGTGTGGGATAGTATTAGGGATATGGCGGGTATGGGTGACGTTAATGGCCGATGGATTGATATAATGGAATGGATGAATGATAACTCTAATATTCAACGACCGAGTAACGTTACAAGCAGACTTGTGGTTTCAGCAGCGTCTTATTTTGTATGGCAAGAAAGAAATACCAGGCTTTTCTCTTGGAACCAACGTACAGCGGGGATTTTGGCTCAGGAGATCATCAATATTGTTCGTATGCGTCTCATGACTATCAAATTCAAGCAGGGTTCTGTGAACAGAAGTTTTCTTGAGAAGTGGAAGATTCCGACAAGTAACTTGGTCATCGATCCTGGCTAGATAGTTGTTAGTGTGTGTTGTATGGGCCGGTTGAGTGGGCTTGGGTTATGTCTATTTGGTTGTTTTGTTGGTAGTTGTTTCTGGGTTTTGGTTGTTTCTTGTTTTTTATTCTAGTCTTGGTATGCCAAGTCTAGCGGGTGTGTAACAGTTCAGTTGCACTTGTGTGCTTTTATGTTGGTTATAAAATTTACCGGGGTAACCCCTTTACCCAAAAAAAAAAAAAAAAAACAAGTTTAATCATAACAAGAACGAGCTTTTTTTCACTTGTGGAGAAACATGGAAAATGGGGCTCTGGGCGATTTTGGAGACATCGTGAAACCCTAGAAGATTCAAGCTATTCCTGGTCTTGATCGATCTTGGGTAGTATCTAAGGGTTTCATTCATCCTTTAGACACTAAACAAGTTGAAATCAGATTAGGTTATCGATTATTAGGGTTCCAGTTTTGTTTTTTCGTTTGTTTTCTGATTGACGACGAACTTCGGCATTCAATTAGGGTTTCTGCAATCAAGTACAGTTTCGGCAATCAACGGGGTGATCGGCTGATCGGCTGCCTTCTGCATTTAATTAGGGTTTCGGCAGGTCGCATCCTTTGTCTCTGATTAAGTAGTTCGCTGATTGATTGGCGTTCGGCTTAAACAGTCTCTGATTCATTTGATTCTTCCATTCTGTACTGTGGCTGGTGATATGGATGTTCAAGATGCAGACATCTCGAACGACTTTACGAGAAAGATTAAGAATATTGACGGAAGACCGTTTCAGCCAAGACAATCGTCACATATGGCGGCTAGGGTTTCTGATTTGCGGCATAAGAAGGTTAGTTTTATGCTTCCGCTAAATGATACTGACATCGATATGGGTTGTTTTGACTCTCCAAATCAGAATTATGCTAAGGTCTTTGACAAACGAAAGGTAGCTTTTGTGCTACCGCTCAATGATGTGAGTCCTGTTCCACGAGTAAAAGATCCGAAACAGGTACAAGCTGCACATGTTCAACAACAATCCTATGCGGATGTGGTCCTAAACGAACAGGTAGAACAATGTGGTGTTAAGATGGGTATTGGTTCAAATCAGAATCATAATGCTGAAGATAGTGTTACAATTGCTAATGATTCGACTCATAAGATTAACTTTCGAACACTAAATTCAGAAATCTCGATGGATGGAGTGGATGTAGTGCTTCCAGTTGATTCTGTTCGGCAGGTGAATGACAGGTTAGCTAATACTCTTTATGGTTACTTCCTGGGGGATAGAATTGCTTATCCAGTAGTTGAATTCTTTGTCAAAACAAATTGGAAAAAACATGGTCTACAGAAAACTATGATGAATTCAAATGGGTTCTTTTTCTTCAAGTTTGAAGATAGAAAGGGTATGAATACTGTTCTTGAAGGGGGTCCTTGGATGATACGTAACAAACCATTGTTTCTTAACATGTGGTCTCCTACAAATACCCTTAAAAAAGAAGAGTTTAAAAAAGTAGCGGTTTAGGTCAAGTTGCATGATGTTCCCCTAGTGGCGTATTCTGATGATGGGTTAAGCATGTTGGCGTCTAAAATTGGTTCTCCTTTGCGGTTGGATTCGTATACTATTGATATGTGCAACGAGGCTTGGGGACGAAGCAGCTACGCTAGGGCCCTTATTGATATATCTGCTGATCATGATTTTAAAGAGGTCCTAACCATGGCTATTCCTGAGCTGGATGAGAACAAGTATATCAATGAAGCTATTAGTGTGGAATATGAATGGAAACCCCCGAGATGTGCCCACTGTTGTGTATTTGGGCATGACTCTGAGGAGTGTCCAAAATGCATTCGATCAACAGTGAGACCTCCTACTAACAGTCCGAAAGTAGATGAGGATGGTTATATGGAAGTTAAGACAAAGAAGAAATCAAAGAAGAGCGGATTTCAAGTAAACAACCAGAAGCCCAAGCTTGAATATAGACCTGTGGATAAAAAGAAAAAGGCAGTGAGTTCTACCTATGTGAGTGCACGGGTTACTAGTTCGTCCAAGGTTCAAACACACAATTCGTTTAGTGCTCTTGGGTTTGTTGGGGGAATGGGGGTTCCCTTAAAGGTGATTTATAAAGGGGGACGTGAGCTAAATGAGGAGTCTGACGATGACGGCGTAGAGGTTGTATATGATGAAATGCAAGAGTTTATGACATCGGGTACACATCCTACGTCTTCCAGTACAGGGGCAAGCACCTCTTCCACAACGTCATCCAATGGATTGGTCGTTTTTGTTTCATGCTAGGGGGCTGCCGGTTGGTGGCAATTTCATTTTTGATGATGGCGGTTGACGTGGTTGTTTGGTTTATTTTTGTTTTGTCTACTAGTTTAGTCATAATCATGATTGTAGTAGGCTAGGTCGAGGTGGTATCATGGTTTGTTTTGTTTTTATTGCTTACATATATGGGGCATGTCCTGTATATGAACTAGTGGGGAACTCATCCTCACTACTTGTACTTATTTGGCGGTTGTCTTTAATAGAATCACCGGGGTAACCCTTTACCCAAAAAAAAACTAGGGCGACGATTGAAGAAGAACAAAAACAAAAACCCTAATTTCAGATTGATCACTATTGCTAATGAGTTCGTTATAGAATTTCGATAAATCAAAGCTCTAATCACAGACTGTTATACAAAAGATCACAAAAAAAACCTAGGGTTTCATGAAGATCAAGAAAATCGCCAAGGAGAGAGAGCATAGGGTTTTTTTTCTAAAAAACCTAAGTAAATTAGCAGAAACCAATATTTTAACCAAATAAAATTTGCCTTTGTGGTATTTCTATAGTCTCTAAAGTGTAGTTTGATGTACTAAGGTTTGAATGTATTACCAAGTCGCGATATACGGTATATTTCGATATACTACCAACGTGATACTATTTTGCCAAAGCATAATTTGATATGCTATTGTTTACTAAAGTATAGTTTGATATACTACCAAACCTTGATTTAGGTATGTTTTTTTTTTTTTGGGGTAAAGGGTTACCCCGGTGAAATTTTATATCAACCAAAATAAAAAAAACAGGGTGTGAAGAGACATCAACACACACTTCAAGACTTGGCATGAGTGATGGTATTGAACTTGTTGCTCGGATGGTTTTTTAATCTTATTGAATGAGTTATTGATCTCTGTTCGGTTCAGACAGGAGCATATAGTGATGGTATTGAACTTGTTGCTCGGATGGTTTTTTAATCTTCTGAATTAGTTTGCAGTTTTGGAACTTTTTGTTCCTTTATGGATTTACCTACATTATATTTTTATGTAATTGATTTAGGTATGTTTCGACATACTACCAACGTGATATTGTTTACTAAAGTATAATTTGATATACTACCGACTCTGTTGTTTCACAAACTAAAGTATATTTTAATATACTACCAAAGCATAGTTGATGTGCTATTTTCAAATCCAAAGCATAAGTTGATATGTTATTTACAAAACCAAAGTATAATATATTATACTACCGATGTTTGCATTCTTAAAACCAAAGTATACTTGTGATGTACTACCAAATCTATTATTTCAAAACTAAAGTATATTTGATATACTACTCATCCGCTTATCTCAAAACCAAAGTATACTTTTGTATATACTATAAACATTTTACCAAAACAACGCATTTTAGAAACAAAACTTTTTACAGGGATTCATGGCTATTTTTGAAAACATAAAACTCTTTTCTTGTGTTATCCAAAGCCATGAATCTAATCCACAAATCCTATGTTACTCACAGGCATTTTTATACTGACGTACCTATTTTCACATATGTTTCAGGTGCTGCTATGTGATGATTGTTGATGCATGCTACACATAGGATAGACTTGTGCCTTAGCGACTTTAAAACTTGATAGACAATTATTTGTATATATCTGATTTATATTAAAACAATGATTTCAATAATTCAATAAAACGAAACTTTTAATCCATGGTTGTGAAACAATTATTCTGTTACGACACTCCCCGACGTTTCCGTCGTGGTTTGTTGTTTTACGCGGTCGGTGTGTGACAGAAAAGTTGGTATCAGAGCTCATGGTTATAGGGAATTAGGTTATTAGTAATGCTTTGACCTAGACTATAACCTTCTTAGGACCCTAACACAAGTTATCTTGTGTTTAGTCTTAAAACAATACCATCGCCTATCTTTAGGTGACAACCAAAACAAGAACACAAATTACAAATCCGTTTTGAAAACCAATCATCTATTCTTAGATGATTTATTATAAGGTTTTGAACCTTCAAAGTTTTCAAAATCTCGTCAAAGTTTGGGTCTAAATAATGTGAACACGTGCAATCTGGAAGGGTGGATGCCTGTACCTCGAGTTTTCTGTCTAAGGCTAGAGTGTTCGTACAAATCCACATAATCGGACCAGTCACTCTTACCTGGGGATTCTTTGGGTGAGTGTCCACAGTTTAAACATCCTCGGGCACGTTTCTGTTTATCACTCATTCTGCCTTGACAATTATCATTGTCATTGTCCCCTTCGTGATTCTCACTACCGTCTTGGCCCCCATTACTATGCTCAGTATTTTGCCAACAAGTTTCCTTGACATGTCCCACCTTGCCACAGTTACCACACTTTCCATATTTGCATCGCCCGACATGATAACGTAAACAATTGTCGCACTTAGGCAGGATACCCTTGTAATCTTTTCCCTTCTTGGCCTTCTTCTTGTTACTTACCCGAGTAACCATCTTGAAATTTGTGAGCTTTCTCTTGTTATCCCCAGATGCCTTTATAGCAGTCTCCTTTTTCTCCTTCGTAGTGGAAAATTCTCCTCGTCTAACTGCTTCTTCCGTGAGTGCTATGCTTATGTTGATAGCCTCGGTGATCGTTGAAGGTTTTGATGTTGTTGCCAGGCTTAGAATCTGAGGTGCCAATCCCCTTATGAACTGTTCAATTCTCTTAAACTCTGGTGCCCCCAGGAGTAAGGCAACTTGTGATAATTCGTTAAATCTCTGCACATACTCCGTTATCTTTGGTCCTTCCATTTTCAAGTTCCACAGTTCTGTTTCCAACTTCTGGACTTCTGCCCTCGAGCAATATCTCTTACGCATCAGATCTTTCAGTTCGTCCCACGTCATAGCATTCGCAGCGGTCTCGCCCATTGTCCGAACTTGATGGTTCCACCATGACAGAGCCTCATCCACCAATTGTCCAGTTATATACTTGACTTGATGTTCGGGGTCACATTTGCTCAATCGTAAAACAAAATCTGTCTTTTCAACCCAGCGCACGAAGGCTAAGGCACCCCCGGTGTCGTCGAACTCTCGAGGTTTGTGGTCCAAGAACTGCTTGTAGGTGCAGCCTGCGATGTAAGCAACATT
Organism: Helianthus tuberosus; assembly: GCA_030545235.1. NCBI lineage: Eukaryota > Viridiplantae > Streptophyta > Magnoliopsida > Asterales > Asteraceae > Helianthus > Helianthus tuberosus. The sequence goes on along the minus strand of JARYGA010051597.1, from coordinate 26,477 downwards.
ATTCGCGTAAGGCCTTAGCAAGGCACTCGTGGAAATGTCCAAACGTTTTGTAATGTGTCTTAAAGGACTAGACATTACCGTTGAGGGGTTATTTCCCGAGGTACCTCCGCTGCAATCAGAGCGATGGGCCTCGTACCGTGCGATGGCCTGTAAGAGGCGCTCTTGCATTTCTGCCTCTGTTGTCGGTAGAGGGTTGTTGATATCGGTGTTCCCTTGAGTCGACATCTTCCTAGAAGTAGGTCGGTTAGGTCAGGCCTAATTTGCTCCGTGCGTGCATTTGGTTGTTCAGTGGTCATAAGTACATACACATAACAGGTTACCATACCAACCAATCAAATAATAGTATAATCATAGTATGACCAAGTAATTTGGTAATTATGCTTAATGAGAGCATAGCAAGTAAGCACGTAGTATTATATTTATAGCACACACACATAGATCAATGACATGCTTAGCGAAGACCTAGCGACTGAGCTTTCTTTGGTTATTGGCCACAAAGTGTTGTTGCATGTTTAAAGATGATTGGGCTTTCATTATACTCCGGCCACAATCACTGTGTCTAACAAAATGTATTACATCGAAAGGGACACAGGGTCACCCTACCCTTGTCCAATAAGTATATTAGTGCATCAAAATTTCGTAATTAGAAGTGGTCCTCGAAAGTCTCCGCAATCTCGGCTTATCATTAGTGTCTTTATCCAAGTGTAATGCAGTCCGCATAATCCAGAAACCAACTATACTGGTGACTGAGGAGGAGGAGGAAAGAAAAGTAAATTGTTAACATGTGTGAGTCCCTCCTCGAGCTTGTATATACGTTGAAGTAATTATCTGTTCTGCCGCTCGACCATAAAGAAATGAGCATCAGAACCCTGGGAACGGTGTAATAGCAACGGTCAAGAGCGCAAAAGGAACCTTGATGTATGTGGCGAATCAAAGTATGCTGGCAATAGACAGGGTGGAGGATGTGGTGTTTTACATAAACTTTTCTGACAAAATGCTGTCTTGTGATGTAGACTCTTAAATCATGTTTCCGGTTATGTAATGTTTTGCAATTTAACTTGCCAATTGTGGTGTCAGCTCAAGCCCCAACGTTCTGCGACTCATATCCTCAAACTGTAGTTGGTGTTACAGGAGCAACTCACCTCTATTATAGGATCCACCCAATCGGCTCTTACAGCGACGTAGAGGTGAAAGAAGTAAACGGTGTGACCTGTAAGGCCGTAGAAAATGTTGCTGTAGCAAAAGAATCGTTGCGCAGGTACTGGCCTGGGATACCTTTCCGGGGCGTAGGTATGTCTTGAAAGAAGGCGATAGGCGCGTTGGCGCAATGGACGTCGGTCGTCATAGGGGAAATGAGCAACATCAGCGGTTATGGATGCAAAAACAAACGTTTCAACCAATAAGGAGATTGTCAGGTGCTGGTACTGGGCTAGATAGTAGGGGTGCAATGTCTAGCAAACCAAAAGTATCAGGGTCACAATCAAGCAAGGGTGTAGGACCAGCAGTTGCAACAACAGGCTGACTCAAAAGGTGTAGAAGCTAGCTCAGGAGCAGGCTCTGGGGCGTCTAACGGTGTTATTATACTAACACGTGTGCATTTGTGTAAATTATAGATTGTTCCCAGGGAACCCTTACTGAAAACCTAAGACAGCAATGTGAGTAATCTCCTTTTTGTAAACAGTTTTTACAAAACCTTAACTATTTTACAATGCAATTTAGCAGTGATTGAGTCTTTGTAATTCTACGATTACTGCCGGTATGTTGGGGTTTTGTATACAAAGTGTGAGACACGTTACCATTGGACGAAGAGTTAGCGACGGGTATTAATTTCCTCTTCTCTTACTGTTTCAACAAGGAAATTTGCATAATAAAGTTCAAGACTTGCGGGTTAAGTTGGATGGGATTCAGCGTAGTATTGATAATGATCCGTCTTCTGCGTTACTTCGAGAAGAGGAAATTAATACCCGTCGTGATTATCAGGAAGCTCTTTTAGATGAAGAGCGTTTTTTGAAACAAAAGTCTAAAGTGGATTGGTTGGCGGCTGGGGATATGAACTCCGCGTTTTTTCACTCGTCTCTTAAAAATAAAGTTCATCATAGCCGTATAAATGTCATTCGTGATACTAGTGGCAAGGTGTTTGAGGATGATTTGGTTCACGTAGCGTTTGTTAATCACTATGAAAAGTTTTTGGGTGGAACTGAAGACTCGTCTCTTATGCCAGCTCCAGACTTATTTGGCAAGTCGTTGGATTTGAAGGCAGCGGCTCATATGGTCCGGCCGGTCACTTCTGAAGAGGTTAAGAAGGCAATGTTTTCGATTGGTTCAGATAAAGCTCCGGGCCCAGATGGTTTCACTGCGGGTTTCTTTAAGGGTGCCTGGCCTATTGTGGGCAGTGAAGTGACGAAGGCTGTTATTGATTTTTTCGCTACCGGTAAGCTTCTTCGGGAATTAAATCATACGCTTATAGTGTTGCTTCCTAAGTCCTCTTCCCCGACAATGGTTACTGATTATCGTCCTATTGCTTGTTGCAATGTTTTTTATAAATGCATTAGCAAGATTATAGCTGATAGAATTAAAGTGGTTTTGGATGACCTCGTTAGTATAAACCAATCAGCTTTCGTGCCTGGTCGAAGAATCTCTGATAATATTCTGTTAACCCAAGAGTTGATGCATAATTATCATCGGAACATCGGCCCTCCTAAATGTGCTTTCAAAGTTGATATTCAGAAGGCTTATGACACTGTTGATTGGAAGTTTCTCAAAAGTATTTTACTTGGGTTTGGGTTTCATCACAATATGGTTCACTGGATTATGCTTTGTGTCTCCACTACTACGTTCTCGATTTGTGTTAATGGGGAGGTTCATGGTTATTTTAAGGGTAGTCGTGGGCTTAGACAGGGTGACCCGGTCTCTCCTTACTTATTCACCCTAGTTATGGAAGTTCTAACGGCCATTTTACATCATGCGGTAAGGATTGACTCTTCTTTTAAATTTCATAACAAGTGTGAACGCCAACAAATTATCAACCTTTGTTTCGCGGATGATTTGTTTATTTTTTCGAAAGGTGAGATTGCTTCGGCTAGATGCATTATGAAGTCGCTTGATTCTTTTGCTAAAATGTCCGGCTTGTTTCCAAGTGTTCAGAAAAGTACGGTTTATTTTTCGAATGTGCCATCTTATGTGAAGTCCGCTATTTTGAACCTTATGCCGTTTAATGAGGGTTGTTTGCCGGTGAAATATTTGGGTGTGCCTCTTATATCCTCGAGACTTCTTTATAAAGATTGTCAAATCTTGGTGGAGAAGCTGGAAAAACGTATTATGCATTGGAGAAATAAGTTACTTTCTTTTGCAGGCAGGTTGCAACTTATTGTCTCTGTTTTGTCTTCGTTACATATCTACTGGTCGTCAGTTTTTATGTTGCCGAACCGTGTGATCGTTAACTTGGAGGCTTTGATGCGGAATTTTTTATGGTCCCAAGATAGTGCTTTTCAGAAAGGTCATGCTAAAGTTTCGTGGAAAACGGTTTGTGTTCCTAAACATGAGGGTGGTTTAGGGATTCGTCGGATAGGAGACGTCAATATTGCTCTTATGGCTACGCATATTTGGAGTATCCTTACGAACCGTCGGTCAATGTGGGTTGAATGGGTTCATGCGTATAGGTTAAGAGGCAAAAGCTTTTGGGCTTGCAAGGTTCCGTCTACTTGCTGTTGGTCTTGGAGAAAAATTCTTCAGCTTCGTCCTTTTATGAGAAACTTTATATGGTCCGAAATTGGTAATGGCTTAGACACCTCTGCTTGGTTTGATACTTGGAGCGAATTAGGGCCTCTCGTACAGTTTTTATCTCCTCGGCTTATCGCTAATGCGGGGTTTGACATGAACTCTAAAGTGTCCGATGTTTATTCTGATAACTTATGGAGGTGGCCAGATGCGTGGAGGGATATTTACCCGGTTCTAAATCAGCTTGATCGGTTGTCATTGGATCCGAACAAGTCTGATAAACTTTTATGGCGACATGGTGATGATAAACATGAGTTTTCCTCGTCTCGCGCTTGGGATTCGGTAAGGCATCAGGAAGAACATGTTAATTGGTGTAGTATTGTGTGGTTTTCACAGTGCATCCCTCGTCGTGCTTTTCTAATGTGGCTGATCATGAGACGGAAGCTGCTTACTCAAGACAAAATATTGAGCTGGGATTTTTCGCGAAGAAAGAACATGAACATGATGTGTTGTTTATTATGTTATGAGGACCACGACTCTCATCATCATTTATTCTTTGAATGTAAGTTTTTGACTAAAGTGTGGGTTATGGTTAGGCATAAGGTTGGCATGGATTTGGTTCAGCCGAAGTGGGATGAAGTTGTTAAGTGGTTGCGTGATCGTGCCAAGTCGAAATCCGTTAAGGACTATGTTGCAAGACTGTTAGTGGCGGCTAGTGCCTATTTCATTTGGCAGGAGCGTAACGCTAGGTTATTCAAGAATCAATTGCGGCCTCCGGAAACTATTAGTCAACTTATTACTCAACAAGTGCGGTATAAACTGATGGGAGCGAAGTTGAAGGATTGTGCTAATGTTCGAAGGTTGCTTGGGGATTGGGAGATAAAGGGGACCGAATTTCAATATGATGGCAGCTGATTAACGATTATTATATGTGTTAGTTTGTCTAGAAAGTGGTTGTCTAGTGGCGTTACTCTTTAGTGGTTGTATTTGTTTTGGTTTGTTTTTTCTGGTTGTACTGTCTTAGGGCATGTCCTATGACAGAACTAGTGTAGGCTCTCTACACTACTTGTGTTTTTTGGTTGTGAATATATAAAATCACCGGGGTAACCCTTTACCCAAAAAAAAAGAGTTAGCCAATGTGTAATATGACCCACCAGTCAGGATTGACAGTACTGAATGAGTAATTGGGTAGATATAAACATTGTAATCGCTCTCAATACTGTTTAAATTAAATTAATGTTTCTTGATTAAACTGGGATTCACTCACCAGTATTTCCCACTGACAAATGTTTTTAAAACGCGTTTCAGGTAACACAATGTGAAAGCCAATTAGAAGCCAGCTGGACAGCACTGAAGGCTTGGAAAAGTGGCTATAAAAGTTACCTAAATAAAGAAGGCGTTTTATTTCAAATAAAATGGGAGTTATCCCTATAAATCAGTTTGTAATGAAAACTTGGGTTTTATCCCAATGTGTTTATTTCTATAAAATGTGGTGTTTTACTCTGATAAAATATTTCCTAACTACGGTCCTGATGTAAATTCCGCTGCCAAATTAATAAACACCGATACCACCGACACATGAGTTCGCGGCAGCCCGTTCCCGGGACAGATAGGGGGCGGGGGTTGCGACAGTGTTTGACTTTCTGCTTTGACCACGAATTGGTGACAAAGTTCGTTTGAACTTTGCAATGTGAGCGTAATCACGATGGTTATAGTCCCTTGTGACTATACCTACTGATTACCATGTTGATTAATCGAAGTGACGAGTCAATGTTTCGGTCAAAATGCACGATTATGTGCATTTTGCGACGAAGCTATTTTCGGGTATCAAAACATTTTGTTTTGATATCAAACCTGTTTTCTAACTTAGTTAATGTGACAACCCGAACTTTCAAGGTTAGTGACGTTTAATCTTGCGATCTTAACTTCTCGTTATCCCTCTGCAACGTGTTAAAACATTCCGTTCAGTTATAACCCCGTTAAACTTAAACTTAAACGTATGTTAACCCGGTTAATAACATATAAGCGTTGCATTTATCCTTAAACCACTTTGGGTCGGTCGCGAACATAACTGGGCCGTTAGAATCATTAAACAACAATCGGCCCAATCCCCTCCTTTTCTTTATGTATGCGTAAATTAAGTGTGTGTTCATTATACAACTTGTGGAAAACCCTAATACCCTCATCCCTCCCTTAATCGCGACGGCAGACCCCCCTTTCACCATCGAAGTCTTTCATTCATGCATTCTCTACGCCGGTTAGTATGTTAATGCATTTGTTTGAGTTTTTTTGAATAGTCTTGTGTTGTGTTGTGTTTTGCGAATCACATGCCTGGATTGTAATTGTTGTTTGTTAAACTTATAAGATGATTGATATGAAAGGATGATACAAATCGTGATTAGATTAGGAATTGTATGCAACGTTATGTTAACCTTTTGAGCTATTTAGCATGTAATTGTTAAATGATAATTATCTTGAGTATATGTTTTGGGTGACCATTAACTGTTGTGACAAACTCATAAGATGATTGTGTGAGATCAATGATCATTCATTAATGGCTAGGTGACTATGAAAACCTATAACCGATTACTAGTATGTCAGTAGCTTTTTTGTGGTCCAATACATTTGAGGATGAGTGGTCTGACAAGTTGATATGATAACCTTGAATAAAAGTGGCGGCCATGTGTAGGATCTAATCAAATAAGGATGTCATTGATAGTCTAGGGAATGTTGAGTATTAAATAATGATTGTGATCTGAGGTTGCACATGATTTCATAAATTGCTAAAGGGTTTAATTGATTGTGGGATAGGCATCTGGTTTATTGTGGATATTAATGATTAGCTGTTGATATAATCATGTGGGTCGGTTTGCTGTGAATGAGGATCTTGATTATAAAGTTTATAAAAGAACGATGAATCACTGGAGTTATGTTGTAGGAATAGGGTTTGCAGGATGCGCCATAGCATCTGATGATGTCCCCCGACGAAACATCAAGTTTCGTCACAGATAACTTCACGACGAAACATCAAGTTTCGCCATAGCATCTGATGATATTCCCCGACGAAATATCAAGTTTCATCACATATAACTTCACGATGAAAGTTAATGATTTCAAACACACCCACACGACGAAACATGTTGGAGTTTCGTCACACCCACTCACGACGAAATATATTGGAGTTACATCACCTTGAAGTTTCACCATTAGGAACAAGAGCTCGTAAACAAACTGTAATTTGGTATGAGTATGAGAATTAATGATTACATCTTGATCTTTGATAATGAATTATTACATGTTGATCTTTGATAATGAATAATTACATGTTGATCTTTACCTGTTAGTGATGTCAGTTATGTAGGGGAAAACATAGTTCGGTTTTGATTAACACACTTAACTGTTAAGCATTGTTACGGAACATACATGTGAACTATGGATATGAATGAGTTATATAACAGCTATGTGCTATTCGGTGATTGTTGATTGAATACACACTATGACTTTTATTTATACGTGAACTTGTAAAGGAACTGGATACGTGCTACGTGTATACTGTGATCATGGGATAGATGCAAACTGTAACTGATGTTGTTAGCAACCATCGATAGAAACATGAACTTGTGATTATAATTGTGCATGAAATCTAAATGTTTACTATGTGATACGTGAATTGGATACATGATTGTGAAACTGATTACTTTTGGTAACCACAGTAGGGTTTGGTAGACCAACTGGGAACGAGTAATGTAACGTAACATACCGAGCAAATCTAAGGTGAGTTCACTGCTCTTTTTCCAAGCATGCATCCCGGGGAGGGATATCGGGTAACGTTCCGGGGAGGAATGTCAGGTTATTGGGATGTTTGTTATTACACTCATTTTCTATCATATAAGACCCCTTACATCTACCGATAGTTGCCGGGGAGGCAACGAGGTTATTGTTGATAGCGCTATTAGCTTTGGCACCCTCACACCGTACCGGGGAGGACGGGCGTGAACTAATTACCTTACCACTTGACCAATGCTTTGGGGTTGGGCAAATACATCTTGTAGCCATTTGCGGTAATCGAGTTAATAACAACATCAAATCAAATCATCGAATATGTGAAACGCTTTAATCTGGTAACTGGTATCTAAACACGTTAACAAAACTTTGAACTCACCAGCGTCGTCTGACACACTTGTCTGCATGCTTGCAGGTCTATAGAGTTATAGCATTGGAACTTGCTGTCTGGAATGTTGGAGTGGTCATGGGTCGTGACACATGGATTCACAATACAAGTTTATTGATTTACGTACGCGTGGTTTATGAAACACATTACAATGAGTTATGCTTCCGCTGTATACTATGAATTATATGTAATGTTTTGTAACACTTTATGTCAATGAAAGAAAGTTTTATTTAAACATATTTATGAGTTCAATGTGATTGGTGGCTAAGATCCTAGTACAGTATCACACGTCCCGCGGTGTTTCCGCAAGTGGTTTTTTTGGGGTGTGACAGTTAAACATGTTTTTTTGGGGTAAGGCCAAGGTTAAGTGGCGGACTGTTTGCTTGCCGAAAACCGAAGGTGGACTGGGTATTCGAAGGGTAGCTGATATGAATAATGCTCTTATTGCTGTGAATATTTGGAGCCTGTTAACTCTGCGGGAATCTTTATGGGTAAAATGGATTCACTCTTACCGTCTTCGGAATAGGAGCTTTTGGGATGTTCCGGCTCAACAGAATATTACTTGGAGTTGGCGAAAGATGCTTAGTCTTAGGCCTCTAATTCGAAACCATATTTGGATGAGAATAGGAGATGGGAGGAATACGTCAGCCTGGTTCCATGTTTGGGATGAGGTATGTCCGCTAATATCTATTGTTAATCCGAGAAGTATTGCTAATGCGGGGTTTAACATGAATTCTAAACTGGTTGATATTTATGTGAATGGAGACTGGGTGTGGCCGATTTCTTGGTTGGGTCGTTTTCCAGCTCTTATAAATTTGCGAGATGTGCAGCTGGTTCCGAACACAAAGGATCAGCTAGTTTGGAGAACCAGAATGGGTTTGGATTCTGAGTTTTGTACGTATACGGTGTGGAACGATATGCGGCAGTCTGACAATGAGGTGGAATGGTCGAATCTCATTTGGTTTCCCTAAGCGATACCAAAACATTCATTCCTCATGTGGCTTATTGTGCATAGAAAATTGAAAACTCAGGATGTTATGTGTAAATGGAATTCGGGCAATGCGAATATGAATTTGTTATGTTGTTCCTTATGTACGTTGGGACCTGATTCCCATGATCATCTATTTTTTGAATGTCAATATGCGAAAGCAATCTGGGACGGTGTTAGAAACAAAGCTGGTATGGAGCATATTCAGAATAAATGGAGTGATATTATCGACTTTCTAATGGCCAATGTAAGATCGAAGGAAGCTAGTCATGTTATTTCAAAATTAGTAGTGGGAGCAACGGCTTATTTTGTGTGGGAAGAAAGGAATAGACGGCTCTTTACGACTAAATGGAGGAACAAGAATCAGCTTATTGAAGTTATCTTAATGACGGTACGTATGAAATTGCACACGATGAGATTTCGGCCCACAATCCAAACAGCTCAAGTTTTACAAGATTGGATGCTTCCACGTGGGTTGTTGATAGCGGAGGACGACTGTGGTTAATTTCATTTGTATGTTTATGGTGTGTCATGTTGCCTAGAGGTTGTTTGTTTAGGGAGCATGTTGTTTAGGGTGTTTTGTTGTGTTTACTCTTGTATGGCATGTCATACTTGAGAACTGAGAGCTGTTTCTAGTCTCTCACTTGTTTTATTTGGTTGATTGGTATAAAATTCACCGGGGTAACCCTTTACCAAAAAAAAAACTTGTCACTTTTAGTCTAGTGCTTGTATAGGGTCGTAAGTCAAGCGGTCTTGACAACTGCTTAGACTTTCGAACCCGACCCGTTTAGTCGATCATTAGGATCCGACCAAACATATTTTGTGACCATAGTTGTATAGGGAATAACCTTTCGAGGTTATACCTTATGGTCACTTTGTTTAATTAGTTGTATGATAGGTAGTTTATATGCCTTAGGAAAATGACCAAAATGACCTTTTCATGCATAATTTGAATTTAAGCATATGTAACGTAATTTTTGACACTTAAACTGATCATGCAACATATTTAAACATGGTAGGGCATATAATACTTGTCATAGGATTAGTTAGGCGTCTCGAACGCGCATTCGCGCGAATGACGCGTTAAAGTAGCGTAGACTACCTTAACGGGTCATAACGGGTCATAAGCACTTAGGATAGGTTCTGAATCAGAATGTAGGCTTTGTTAAACCATATCACATGACTTCCATTACTCATTTGGTTTACGAGACCTCATTCTACCCGATCTCCCGATTTAGGTGTCAATTTATTAACATAGTGATCCGATTACTAGGTGCCACTTGATTTCCTTGGTTTGCCCGAGCTTTGTTAAGTTCATTTAATAGAGGATACTTTGCAATTAAATGTGAGTACATAGTTCCCCTATTTTACTGCTTTCAATTGTTTTGGGGTGATTCATATGTGCTAAACAATTTCGATGTTTTCAAAAACGAATACTATGGTTTATATCAAACACAACAATTTCGATAATGTGAACGAACTTGTTTGGGATGTTATTACATAACGAATGACATTCATTAACAATGATCAAGCCGACCAGTAGTATGTTATGGTACCATAGGATCTGACAAATCCCGTTATCGAACTATCTCCATGGTTATGTATGGGGATAATGTGGGTAACGACAAAACCTGATGATTGTTAACTTACCCTTTGGTGGTTTGTTAATACGAGTTGTACGATGGACGAGTCACACAGGTTTGAATGTATTCAATGAAACGACCAAAAGTTAGTTTTCACAATTAAAACACGAACGATTTGAACGGTTGAACGATTTGAACGATTGAACGATTTGAACGATTGAACAATTTGAACGATTGAACGATTTGAACTATTGAAAAGATTGAACGATTGAACGATTTGAACTATTGAAAAGATTGAATGATTTGAACGATTTAAACGATTTGAACAAGTTAAACGAATTGAACGAACGATTGAAAACACGAACGAATAGAACGATTTTTGAATGATTGGTATGTGATTAGATAACGGGACGGGTGTAATGTGATAAAAGCATGGTAGATACGCCGTTGGTACTTCTTATATATAAGTGCTTTTATCATATTACATTTCGTGGCGTTATTTAGTTCACTTGGACGAACGATTTTAAACGATGACACGCAACGATGTTAACTATATGGTACGAGTCCTATTTCAAGAACGATTTACAATTTTGGTTCACAAAAGCAAATGTTTAATCAAGATTCATGGCAACGAGGTTTTATAAACTATAACCAACTTGTTTTGAGTTGGTTAATCATATTGCAATACTAAACACTTTTCAAAACAAGGTTTTCAATTATCGACTCTTGTAGTCGTACGAGTTATTGCAACATGTACACGAGCCATGAATCTGACACACTCACAAAACCTATGTGCTCGCCGGCATTTTTATGCTGACTTTATTTTCACATATGTTTCAGGTGGTGTTTGATGATGTTAATGATGACTAGGATGCATGCTCACATAGGATCGGACGAGGCCTTAGTGACTTAATAACGATGATAGACAATATGTGAACTTGTTTGTTCTATTTCAAGACAATGTTAAATGTTTAATATTTAAATAAAATGAAACTTTAATCCATGTGTTGTGAAACAATAATTCTGTCGCTCCACTCCCCGACGTTTCCGTCGCGGTTTCGTTGTTTTAACGTTGTCGGGGTGTGACGGAAGAGTTGGTATCAGAGCTTATGGTTATAGGAAATTAGGTTATTAGTAATGCTTTGACCTAGACTATAACCTTTCTAGGACCCTAACGCAAGTTTACCTGCGTTAAGATTCTAAATCAATACCGTCACCTATCTTTAGGTGACAACCACAATGTCACACCCCAAACGCGTCAAAACAACGAAACCGCAACGGAAACGTCGGGGAGTGTTGTAACAGAATTATTGTTTCACAACCATGGATACAAAAGTTTCTTTTTATTGATTCATTAAATAATTTACATTGTCTTAAAACCAAACAACCAAGTTACACATCGTCTATCATTATTATTATGTCACTAAGGCCTCGTCCAGATCCTATGTGAACAATGCATCCTAGCAATCAACATCATGCAACACCACCTGAAACATATGTAAAAACAAAGTCAGCAAAGAGATTGCTGGCGAGCACATAGGTTTTGTGAGAGTGTCGGATTTATGGCTCGTTTATATGTTGCAGTACCTCAATAGACTATAAGAGTCAAAAGTTACAAACCTCGTTTTGAAAAGTGTATTGCAACATGATTAACCAACTCAAATCTAGTTGGTTATAGTTTATAAAATCTCGTAGCCATGATTCTAAACCCAAAAACATTTGTTTAAGTAAACCAAATCGTAAATTGTTCTCGTTATAAAACTCGTATGGTTTATATCATTTCGAAAATATCGTTGTGTGACATCGTTTCAAAATTGTTTCCCAAGTGAACTAAATAATGACACGGAATGTAATATGATAAAAGCACTTATATATAAGATGTACCAGAGGCGTATCTACCATGCTTTTATCATGTCACATATCACACCCCGACCACGTAAAACAACAAATCCTGGCGGAAACGTCGGGGAGTGTCGTAACAGAATCATTGTTTTACAACCATGGATTAAATAGTTTCGTTTTATTGAATTATTGAACTCATTGTTTTATTACAAATCAGATAAATACAAATATTGTCTTTCAAGTTTTAAAGTCGCTAAGGCATGAGTCCATCCTATGTATATCATGCATCAACAATCATCACATAGCAGCACCTGAAACATATGTAAAAATAGGTACGTCAGCATAAAAATGCCTGTGAGATACATAGGTTTTATTAATGCAGGATTCATGACTTGTAAGTTTAAAAGAATGTTTAACAAAAAGTAGTCATGAACTTAAAAAGGTTTTCTTTATAAATGATGCGAAAATTGATAAGAAACCAGGTGATATAAAAGAATAATGCATAAATAAATAAATAAATAACCAAGTAAATGAGTTTGTATAAAATATGTTGTTTGTAAAACAATGTTTTGATAAAAAGGTTTGTAGTATATATAAAAATATACCTTGGTTTTGAGAAAATCGGACAAGTAATATATATTAAAATATATTTTAGTTTCAAAATAGTTAAACAGATGGTATATCGAATATACTTTAGTTGTTTAAAAATATAGTTTTCAGTAGTATATCATAAGTATACTTTGGTTTTGGAAATAACATATCAAACTATGCTTTGGTTTTGTAAATAACATATCAAACTATGCTTTGGTTTTGTAAATAACATATCAATTATGTTTTGGTTTTGAAAATAACATATCAATTATGTTTTGGTTTTGAAAATAGCATATCAACTATGCTTTAGTAAATAACAAAATATATGTTGGTTTTGTACATAGTATATCAAATTATACTTTGGAAAACAATATCACATATGGGAGCATATCAAACTATACTTTGGAAGTATATCAAAATACACAAAAGAGAATGTGATTTAGAATTCATTCAAACCTTAGTGTATCAAACTACACCTTAGAGACTATAGAAATAGCACAAAGGCAATCTCTATTTGGATAAAATTTGGTTTCTGACATTCCATAAAACAGGAATGTGGTGTCTAGTCCTATAGCGCTATATCGTACTACCAATCGGGTTGGTGAATGTATAAAATAAGTACAACCCAACAATTTGTTTTATAATCTTTGAAAATTTAGTGTTTAAACCATAGATGATCATTAAGTTTGTCAAAAGATAAGTACTAGCATGTATAATCAATTTATACTTTGAAATCATGAAAATAACAATTAAGCACACATGTTTCACCCCAAAATATTTGAAAACAGTAAAAGAGGGGACTATCACATGAGGATGCTTAGAAGTCTTGAATAACAACCAAGCAAAGCTAGAGGGATCACGGAATCAAACGGCACCTAATAAACCTAAATCGGACCTAAATCGGAAGATCGGATAGAATGAGGTTTCGTAAACCAAATGAGTATAGGAACTCATGTAATATGGTTTAACAAAGCCTACATCCTAAATCGAAACCTATCCTAAGTGCTTACGACCCATTACGACTCGTTTAGGTAGCTTACGCTACTTTAACGCGTCGTTCGCGTAAAACGCGTTCGGACCGCCTAACTATTCCTATGACAAGTATTATATGCCTTAACATGTCTAATAATGTTGCCTAATCAGCTTAGATGTAAAAATTTAGGTTACATATGCTTAAAATGAATTTATGCGTAAAAAGGGCATTTTGGTCATTTACCTAAGGCATATAAACTACCTATCATACAACTATTTGAACGAAGTGACCATAAGGTATAACCTCGGAAGGTTATTCCCTATACAACTATAGTCACAAAACATGTTTGGTCGGATCCTAATGATCGACCAAACGGGTCAGGTTCGAAAGTCTAAGCGGTTGTTTAGACCGCTTACCTTACGACCCTACATAAGCACTAACTAAAAGTGACGAGTTAAACATGTTAAAACATGTTTAATCAAGTTAGAAAACAAGTTTGATATCAAAACAAAGGGGTTTGATACCTAAGAATAGTTTGGTTGCAAAATACGCATAAACGCGTATTTTGACCGAAACTACGACTCGTCACTATTCCTAAATAACGTGGTAATCAGTAGATATAGTCACGAAGGACTATGACCATCGTGATTACGCTCACGTTGCGAAGTTCCAACGAACTTCGTGTTGACCATTGACTGGTCAAAGCAGAAAGTCAAACACTGTTTGACATTCGCTTAAAAACGCATAAAAGCACGAAAGAATACTTACAAAAGGTCCAAGCTAGAAGATTTGATCTAAAAATTCTCAGGTATGAAGTTTTGAACTTCAACTTAGAGAAAAATTCAGATCAAGGTGAGTGAAAATGAAAGTGGGGGTGGGTTTATATAGGATTTCCAAAACCGTTAAGATCGTTCCTTGATAAACGAGCATCAATCTGGACCGTCCATGTGGGCACAAGGTTTTGGAATACTAGGGGTGTCCCAAAACCATCAAACGGTATTGCAAATGTTACAAAAAGGACCATAAACTTCAAGTTAAATGCTGAAAATGGACTTGCTGTTGCTGAACATGATAATCTGCCCAGATGGGGTGGTGGCGTGCCACCACCACATAGCCATTAGGCTGTGGCGCGACGCCACCATGTACCAGGTCCAGAAACTTTCAAATATTGACAGTTTTGGTCCCTACAACTCATTTAGGCTATTTTCGATGCGTTTAAACCCCGTTAACCCATTTTCAAGGCTCTACAATGAAGTTTAAGTATAGGGAACATGAAATATGCTCAAAACATCTCAGATGTCGGTTTGTTTGGTCGTATGGTTGCGTTGTTCGGTTAATTACGACGAAACACGAACGGACGCGAAAAACGATCCAAATTACGCGACGAATGGAATTTTATCATGCCAATCACTAAAATAAAATATTTTAATGATTACATAAATTTTTGGATGTCTGGATATATTCAGAACGTAAGATATGCGCGAAAATGCAAACTTATGCACTTTTTTACGCTTTTAGTCCCTGTTGATCAAATAAGTTTAGTTTTGCGCACCAAACGCGTCAAAGCCTATTTCTAAGCTATGTAAAGGATATTTAGGGCATGTTTAACTTATGATCATGTTCCGGAATGTTCGTTACAGTACGAATCGGCATACTTTCGCAGTTTGTCGAAATTAGTCCCTGTAAGCGAATAAACTTGATTTCGACACACCAAACCATCCAAAACTTATTTCTAAGTTATGTAAAGGTTATTTAAGGTATGTTAAGCCTATGTCACTATTCCGTAGTGTTTGTCGCATTAAACTGATTACGTTTACGCATCAGTTCGCGTACAACCTTCTAGAAAGCGATTTAGAGCTCGAAATCGAACAAGAATTGATATGTGCAAATGATACACATATTTATACAAATCCCAAGTATGAAATACAATATTTCATGGGTTTGGTATTTGTATGATGGTTGTAGTGACACAGGTGACACATCACACCCGTCCCATTATCTAATCACAACCCAAAACCAATCGTTTGATCAAATCGTTTAACTCGTTTATGTCGTTTCAAATCGTTTAACTCGTCCCAAAATTGTTTTCGTTTTAATTGTGAAACCACTTCTGGTCGTCTCGAGGATAACATCCAAACCTTCGTGACTCGACTATCTCGAAACTCGCATTAACAAACCACCAAAGGGTAAGTTAACAATCACAGATTCGGACGTTACCTACATAACCCCCACACATAACCATGGGTGTAGTCTAATAACGGGATTTGTCAGATCCTATGGTACCATAACCTAATACTGGTCGGTTCAGCCAAAATTAATGAATGTCATTCGTTATGTAAATATGTCCAACAAGTATGTTCACATTATCGAAATCGTTATTTGTTAATATAAACCATGTTAATCGTTTTTGAAACCATCGTTAAAACCTCGAAATCATTTAGTACATATGAATCACCCCAAAACAATTGAAAACAGTAAAATAGGGGAACTATGTACTCACATCGTAGTGCAAAGTATCCTCAATCTAAAGAACTCAACAAGCTCAGGCAAATCAAGGAAACTCAAGCAGCACCTAGTAATCGAATCACTAGTAAATAAATCGATACCTAAATCGGAAGATCGGGTAGAATGAGGTCTTGTAAATCAAATGAGTATTGTAACTCATGTGATATGGTTTAACAAAGCCTACATTCTAGATTGGAACCTAACCTAAGTGCTTTCGACCCGTTACGACTCATTAAGGTAGCTTACGCTACTTTAACGCGTCGTTCGCGCAAACACGCGTTCGAGACGTCTAACTAGTCATATGACAAGTATTATATGCCTAAACATGTTTAAGTATGTTGCATAATCAGTTAAGTGGCAAATGTTTAAGTTACATATGCTTAAAATCCAATTATGCATGAAAAGGGCATTTTGGTCATTTTCCTAAGGCATATAAACTACCTATCATACAACTACTTAAACTAGGTGACCATAAGATATAACCTCGGAAGGTTATTCCCTATACAACTATGGTCACTAAACATGCTTTGTCGAATCCTAATGATCGACCAAACGGGTCGAGTTCGAAAGTCTAAGCGGTGGTTTAGACCGCTTGACTTACGACTCTAAACAAACACCAAACTAAAAGTGATGAGCTAAACATGTTGGAACATGTTTAACTAAGTTAGAAAATAGGTTTTGGTATCAAAACAAAGTGTTTTGATAACCAAGAGTAGTTTGGTTGCAAAATGCGCATAAATACGCATTTTGACCGAAACTACGACTCGTTACTACGCCTAGTCAACGTGGTAATCAGTAGGTATAGTCACAAGGGACTATAATCATCGTGATTACGCTCACGTTGCAAAGTTCAAACGAACTTTGTGTTGACCAAAGACTGGTCAAAGCAGAAAGTCAAACACTATTTGACTTTCACGCTCGAAAAGCAATAAAAGAACGAAAGAAGCTTACAAAGGGTCTGTTGGACGCTGTATGCCCAAGACACATATTAAATTGATGTGGCTAGTACGTTATGATCCAATTCGGGTCATACCCAATAACAAGCTAGACAAACACCTATAATATTTATTTATGATATGATCAAACAAATAAATATTAACACTTAGAATATTTAGAAATTGGTTTTCTAAATAATTGCACTTGACAAACTAATAAATTATATGGATAATTTATTTTGAGAGAATATTTTATTTTGTTATTTAATGGGTTAAATAACATAATAAAAGTAATATAAGTCTTATAACATGTGATGTTATAGTTTTATAAAAGTTATAAAATTATATATAAGACTTAAATTTATAAAAGAAAAATTTTGAATTTTTTTTATAAAATACATATGTGGGCCGCCCCCTTGGGAGTCTTCCCAAGACTTTTTGTGGTCCAATAATCTTGCATGCATTTGTCATAACCAGATGCTCTATGATTGGGCAACAAGGGTGGCCATATCTCTCACATCTTTAATACCTTTGGTATGACAAAAATTGGAGGAGATGCATATTTTTTCTTTAACATTTTCAATTGCCAAGAGCATCAAATTTCTCTCTAGAAATTTCGGCCAAGAGGGTCGTCAAGAAGGTGTTTTTTTCAAGTGTTGAAATCCTAGCAAAATCATAGTGTTTGTTGGAAGCTTGGGGCATACTAGCTTGAGGCTTTCTTGTTTGGAATCTACCATCCAAGAATCATCATCTTCCATCTCCTTGCTCTTTGAAAGGTTGTTTCTTAAAACACCCTATGGTTGCATTTTGATAGCATGCATGTCATATATGGATCCGATTATTGGGTTTTGCATTTAAAATGGTTTTAAATCTTGTAAAGTAACATGTTTTAAATCTTTTTTTGCTGAGTTTTAATTTTATTTGGATAAAATTACTTTGATAAACATGTGAAAAAACCCAACAATGGTATCAGAGCCGCTTATCATGTGCATGCTTCATCGGATTTAAAATTTTCGGGTTTGTAGAAATCCTATGGCCGAAATTTTCCATGGTTTTCCTTTGTTTTTTCAAGATTTATTTCCTACATGCATAAAGGAATCTTGAAAAAATTATGTCATGTGGATGATTTGTTTTGTTTGGACAAAAACCCACATTTTTCGGTTTTTTCATTCTTGACCGAAAATGTAGGTTGTAAAAGGAAACCATTTTTGCTCTTGAATTTTATATATATTTGGATATATATATTTTGGTGTACATAACCTTGCCATGACCTTGTGTGAATATGTTTTTTTTGGGTAAAGGGATTACCCCAGGTAAATTTTATAAATGAAAAAAATAAGAACAAGGGCATGCCTGAAATAGACACGCCAACTAGGCTTGACATACCAACGCCTAGGACACAAGAAAACACAGCCCACAAACAAAACCATCCAGGAAACAAACTAGCACAAAACGACCACAACTAAACAAAAACCGACTAAACAATTAAATTCAGCTAGCCCGGATCGTTGGCCCCATCATCAGAACCGATCTTCCACGTCTTCAGCAGGCTCTCATTACTTGATTGTCTTCTAAACTTGAACCCCATTAAACGTAAACGGACAATGTTCTTAATCCTCTGAATCACGGCATTCTCATCAGCAGATACGTTGGAAAATAGACAATTATTTCTCTCTTGCCATATGAAGTAAGTCGAAGCCGCAATAACCAGCTTGCATATAATATGCTCCGTCTTTTTCGAGCTTGCATTTTGTTCCATCCAGGTCATAACCGATTGCTAAGAGCTATCAACGTTACCCATTTGAACCATACACTTAATTTCGTTCCACACTTTTGAAGCAAACGAACACTGAAAGAACAAATGATCTCTAGAGTCCCGATTGATTCTACAAAGTGGACAACACATGAGGTTTAAATTCGTTACACTTCCCACCTCCGAAGCAGCAAGCCGGTCTTGGGTTTTAATTTATTCTTTATGACTAACCATAAGTGAAACGAATGTCTTGGAATACATTGAGAAACCATACCCCATCAACCCACGAAACCGGATTCTGCCTACACCAAATGCTGTGCCACACTTCTGATGACCGAAACGGGCATGAGTTTCCATCCAAATATTTCCATACCGTACGGTCCACCATATTTTGCGTCAACTGAGGAACATTTAACCCAATTAAAACCGGGTATAAATCATACCAAGCTTGAGGCCACTTCCAATTTCCGTTTTCATCAACTAGATCCGAAAGAGAAGACGAGAGGTTGAACCCCGCATTAGTAATACTTCGGGGCGTAATGAATGAGCTTAGCGGACTTAATTGACACCAATTATCCCACCAGGCATTCGTTTGAGCTCCACTTCGAACAACCTTCCATATAAAAGGCCTGACAACACTGCGGAGAGATAAGATCTTCCTCCATCCCCAGCTCATACTACCTCGGTTGTTAATATCCCAAAAAACTCCTACCCTTCAATTTGTGCGTATATATCCATTGGACCCAAAGAGACTTCCTATTAACCAGGATGCTCCAGATATGGTTAGTCATAAGGGCCTTATTCACATCCGAGATACACTTTATGCCTAACCCACCTTCATTCTTCGGCAAGCAAACATCAGACCAAGGGACTTTCGCCTTAACATACTCGGGTTAGCATATGCTTCTCTAGATCATTGATGACCCGAGAAGGGATAATAAAAACGGACGCCCAATAGATATGCATAGCCGATAAGACGGACTTAATGAGTTGCAATCTACCAGCAAAAGAAAGCGACTTATTCAACCAGCTATTAATTCTCTTTTCCGTCCGATCTAGAAGAGGTTTGCAATCTTTAAAGACTAACTTAGTTGAAATTAACGGAAACCCCAGATACCTGACCGGCAACGAACCTTCCTGGAAAGGCATGACCTGAAGGATATCTTGTTTAACATTATGCGGCACATTACAGAAGTAAGCCGTGCTCTTTGCTGAACTCGAAACTAAACCAGAAAGATTAGTAAACTTCTCAAGCGCATCTCTAACCTTTTTAACCGAAACAATATCCCCATGCACAAAAATGAATAAATCATCAGCAAAGGAAACGTTTATAATCTTCTGCTTAACACAGTGAGCATGAAACTTAAACAGAGTGCTAGAATTGGCAGCTTGTTGAAGAAGTAGTGAAAGAACCTCCGTAATCAATGTGAATAAGTATGGCGACATAGGATCGCCTTACCTCAAACCCCTCTTACCCCCGAAAAAACCATGCAAATTACCATTAATACTAAGAGAATAGGTGGTCGTGGTTACACAAGCCATAATCCACGCAACCATCTTCTGATGAAACGCAAAGCCATGCAAAACATCCTCCAAAAACGCCCAACTGACAGTATCATAAGCCTTTTGGATATCTATTTTGAACGCACATCTAGCTGGACCCCGATTCAAGTGATAATTGTGCATCAATTCCTGAGTAAGAAGGATGTTATCTGATATTTTCCTACCCGGGACAAAGGCAGACTGATTAATACTAACCAAATCACCCAAACTACCCTTCAATCTATCCGTTATGATCTTGCTGATACACTTGTATAAGACATTACAGCAAGAGATAGGACGATAGTCAAGAACCGAATCCGGAGTCTCCACTTTTGGAATAAGAGCCAGGATAGTATGATTAAGTTGTTTCAGGATCTTACCATTATCAAAAAAACTCTAGGATGGCCATAGTGATCTCATCACCCACAATATCCCATGTATGTTTGAAAAAAGCCGACGTATAGCCGTCAGGACCCGGAGCTTTATTCTCGCCAATACTAAACATAGCATTCTTGACCTCTTTACGTGTAACCTGTCAAACCATATTGTCCGCAACAGGAGGACTAAGAACATTAACAAAAATATCCTCCTGATTAAGCTGAATAACTTGATCCTCCTTGCCCAAAAAGTTTGCATAATGGTTGACTAGAGCAATCGACACATCTTCACCCTCAAACCGGTTCCCTGCAACATTTTTTTTTGGGTAAAGGGTTACCCCGGTTAACGGTTCCCTGCAACATCCTTAATAGCTTGAATTTTAGATCTAGCATTCCTACATTTCACACTGTTATGGAAGAAAGCTGTATTTGAATCCCCCACACATAACCATTCCACTTTAGACTTTTGCTTTAGAAAACATTCTTCATCATACGCCGCTGACTTGAACTCTTTTAAGTACTCAGCTTCCATGTTTCTCAGCTCTCTATTAAGCGGATTAGCATCAATCTTTATTTGAATTACATCAAGTTTACTTCTCAACTCAGAAACTTTATCGTGCAGATTACCCTGTCTAAACAGAATTCTCCGCAAAGACGGCTTCAAGTTCTTAAGTTTCTTAGTAACCGAGTACATAGCCACCCCATTAATCGTCTTCCTCCACTCCTGCTCGACCGAAGACTTGAACACTGGTTTAGAAGTGATAAAGTTTTCAAATTTAAAAGGTTTAGGCTTGGCCTTAATCGAGTTGCCCATCTTTAGAATACATGGAGTGTGATCCGAAACACGAAAAGGATGATAAAGAACGAAGGCATCTGGACATGTCTCTATGAACTTCATATTCCCCATCACCCGATCAATCTTTTTCAGCAGCCCAATTCCCTCCTTAGGCTTCTGGTTCCACGTGTAATGCAATCCATGGCCCATAATGTCAAGCAGCTCCGTTACCTGAACACAATCATAAAACTCTCGCATACCAATAGTTTGAGTGGATGAACCGCATACAGAATCTTCATGATGCAATGCTGAGTTAAAATCTCCCATAACAACCCATGGTTTATCATGACATAAACCCTTATGCTTACAAAGATTATCCCAAAGCCCCCGTCTTTCCTGATATTTATTCTTCGCATACACAAACGAACAGAAAATAATTTTCATGCATGACTTATACCGAAGTTGGACATGAATAACCTGGTCCGTTTGTGACAAGACCATGACATCAACATCATCCGAATTCCACCCCAAAATTATTCTAGTGCCCCGATCACACAAGTTACCATTAGAAGTCCAACTCCAATTCCTGAAGACACCTTTACAAACTTTATCAAGCTTCATGAAATCGACATGAGACTCAAGGATGGCACAAACAACTAACTTATTTTCAGACAAAAGAATCCGAACCTCACTTTGTTTCAGGGGTCGGTTCAAACCCCTTATGTTCCAGGCTGCGATGCTATCCATTCAAACCATCTAGACCGGGAGTGCTTGCCCCCTCAGACGTATCTTTTTTTTATCATTCCTCATAAACTTTGACATTTCCGTAGGAACCGAATCCACAACCTCATCGTCAATGTGCACTTGGTTCCCCTTTGCATTATTCGATAACGGTCTTATCTCAAACCCATCTTCCAAATCAAAAACACCCGCATCTCCATCATCCTTGGCAAGCGCCTCAAATGAATTCTTTAGATGAACATTACCAGCTTTGTCGTTATTCAGTTTATCATCCTTTGTACCCGAAGTACTCGGCCCTGTTTTGTTTATCTTAGGCTTGTAGATAAATTTCGGCTTTTGTTTTTTCTGCACTGGTCCCAATCTAACCGTCTTCCTCTTATCCGTAATAAAACCCTCATCATCAACAACCACCTGGTTCTTTTTGCTATTAGCATTCTTACTACAATTTTGGTCATTATGACCGAACACACAGCACAAAGAGCATCGTAAAGGTTTCAATTCATATTCAACATCCGCTCTTTCCATTAAGGTGGTGTTTGTTTTTGCTTAAAACATCTGCAAGGAGCCTATGTCTGCAGGCGGGCAGACATAAGGCATTGAAGACTGTTTGTTTTTTTTTTTAAAGAAGATCTGAAAATGGCTTATTTCATCTTAAAAGAAAGGCTATGAATCCTTGCTTAAAACATCTGCAACATCCTCTTCTTCTCAATTTCAGCTTCCCCTTCACCCACCACCGCTCCCTCTCCTTCCATCCCCTCAAATTCTCCACCAAAATCTCCGCCCCTGCTGCCGGCGTAGCTCCGGCCATCGGACCACCTCCAATGTCCTCATCATCCACCACAGAAATTCAGACCGCCGCCGTTAGAGACTGGGGAGTTGTGAGGGTGTGGCCGGCCGATTAACTGGTACTAATCTGTACTTCTTCCATTTGTCTTTCAGGTTGAGTTTATGTTCTTCATTCTTCACGTATTCAAATGTGTTTCTTCAACTTACCCACTTGTTATCTATACTCAAAAATTTTGTCAGTTCTTGGTAGTGTTTTTTCGTCAAGAAATCATAATCTTGCTAGTATTTGGAATGATTTGATGTTCTTGAGTTTCTTGATTCGAGTTTCAGTTGTTACTAGATGCTTTTATGAATTGGTGATAATTATGCACACCAAGTGTTTGTTTAAAGTCCTCTTTAACTTTTTGCACTTTATGCCATGTTATTTATAGGGTTTAATAGTTTAAAAATGGCTGGTTGCTGGGTTTTTAAATGAATTGATGATATTACAGATTAGATATCATAATGGAAGAAATACAGGCTCATTCGGATAACTACGAATCATCATCATCATCTGCTCTTTCTCTGGTTCTTACGCCGCCGTCGGAGTGTGGGAGGGTGTTCATGAGAAGGAGAGTTGTGAGGGTGTGGCCGGCCGATTAACTGGCTCCGATCAGTCATCGAGAGGAAGAAGCAGGGGTTGAGTTGATGTGAGTTGGATTATGGATATGTTGGATGTTGAATGTGTAGACATTATCAAGTTATAAAACAAACAGTCTTATATTTTCAGCTTGCAGATCTTCAAACCACATCTTTAGTTGCAGATATAAAAACAGATGAAATCAGCTTGCAGACAATTTATGTCTGCAAAAACAAACAGCACCTAAATAACCATCATCGTCTAGCTTTGGAATAGCAACAGTGATATGATCCTTTAGCTCATTCTCCGCATTAATTTCAATTAAAGCCCGAGCAAAACTGCTCCTCCCCCAGTTGTCAGCACACATGTCCGCAGTATAACTATCTAATCTTTTTGGAACTCCTATCTTAGACGCTAATAAGCTGAGCCCATCATTCATGTAAACAGCTATCAGAACATTATGCAGTTTAACCCACACCGGGACTGACTTGATACCCTCTTTTTTAAGGCTAATAGATGGAGACCAGACATTTAGAAACAATGGAACCTTCCTAATCAGCCATGGCCCCCCTTCAATCACCTTAGCCATACCCTCGTTTGAGTCGAATTTAAAGAAAAAGAAGCCACTTGAGTTCATCATCGCTTTAACAAATCCAAATTTTGACCAGGCATTCTTTGCATAATATTCGACTACAGGAAAAAGAAGCCTATTCCCCAAGAAATAACCAAACAAAACATTATCAAGTTTTTCCTGAACTTTTCGAATTACCTCACGAGGAATAACTACGTCAGCATCTTGAACCGTCTCCGACGCATCTAGCTTCCTGAAATTTACTTCCCGTTTCGGAGATACCTTTTGCTTTACCATATCAGCATACTAACCTGGTTTAGTGCTATTCTCCGGCTTGTCATCAAGAATCCGATCAATACTACTCTGTAGCTGGATTGGAACAGTAATTTTCTCAAGCTCATCAATAACATTAATCAGTCTCGGCTCCTGATCATCGTTCCTGATAACCCCACGTCTCGGCGCTAAAGGATTTCCATCAATGTTAATGTTCCTACTAGAAAAACCCTTCATACCATTATTAGGTTTACCCAGCAAATCCTGAAGGTTTGGACGATCAGAATTCATTGTATTTTCTTTGTTTCTCTCCGTGCAACAATAGAGGCACACGAACACGGCAACCACAGCAAACTAATACAACCATGCAAACTCTAATTCTAGCGGCTTAACCTAATGACTCTGACTGGTCGAAATAGAAACTCAGGTAAATCAAGGTTACTGCCCAACCAGTAGGACCGATAAACCCTAATCCCTATTCCATCAGATCCGAAATCAAAAAGAAAAACCTTGGCGAATGAAAAAAAACGAAAGAGGAACCCTAGACTTAGAACGATCAGAAGGTGCTAACGAGTTCGTTACAGTTGTTTGAAGAATCAAACACTGATCACAGACTGTTATACATCTACTTCACGAAGAAATCAAGGATTCATGGAGTGAAAAAAAAATCGCCTGCTAGAGAGAGAAGATTAGGGATTCACCTTGGGTGAATATGTTGAATGATTGTGTTTGTGATTTGTATTTAATTAATTCAATGGGTTGTAATAATTATTTATCTTTGTTCTTCCATTTGAAAAATATGTAATTTATTTATTTTCATTTGGTATGTAAGTAAATAGATTAGGTGCATTTTATTTTACTAGAAAAATGTATTAGGAACCTTTTTTTGTAAAAGAAGATTCACACAAAAATGCGGTTTTGGTTTTGGCTAATTTCGGGCCTAAAGGACTTCATAGTTCTTAACGGGATTTTAGCCCGATAACCAAAACACATTTTTAAAGTCCAAAGGAGTTTGGAGCTGAATATAAAAGATATTTGGAAGCTCAAAGAATGTGAAGAAATCACAACACAAGAAGAAGACTTGAAGCATTTGGATGCGGGATCAAGTGGGAGTTCAACGACACATTATTTGTGTCAATATTCACCCTTTAGGAAGGACCTTTTGACACACTTGTTTCGGCTAACAAGTGTGGTTAAAATAGTTGGCTATGGTTATGCACCTTTTTGATATATGTGTTGTGCTTGTATGGTTATTTTATTTATGGTTGTTTGGATGATATTTGGATATGCATGCTTAACAACAAATAATCCGTAACAAGCTTAAAATTGGTTCTTAACAAAATCATTAAAATGGTTAATAAAAGGTTTTATTAAAAGTTAATGATTTTATAATAAAATGGGTTTTATTAACCTTGAAAATTGGGTTTCACTAAAGTACCATTGATTTGAATGCATGCAAATATATGGTACATAAAATTTTTCTAAACTAGAATTTTGAAAAATAAAAATCCCTTTTATAAAACAAGTCAAACACCATCCTTTTAAACAACACTTGAATCACTTGGGAACTCTTTGTGGGATAAAGGTCACCTAACCACATTTGAGGGAACTTGTATATTTGAGGTGGGGTTACCATGTTTGTGGGATAAAGGTCACATAACCACTTATATGTGTAAACTCGCATGTGTGTGTAAGTTAGACGACTTGATTTGGAAACCATGAACTTAGGGTCACC
>JARYGA010051596.1:0-62416 GCA_030545235.1 Helianthus tuberosus | reverse complement strand
TTTTCTCCTTGCAAATAATCTCCGCTTGCTGTTGAGACAGCCAATCCATCCCAATAACGACGTCGAAACTACCCAAATCTATAGGAATGAGGTCGATATAGAAGGTCTGACCAGCTAAGACGAGATTACAACCCTTAACTACGTGTGTAGCCTCGAGACTTTTACCGTTTGCTAGCTCTACCGTGTGTTTGGTGTTCAAAAGTGTTGGAGTGCGCTTAAGCATTTGACTAACTTTTAAGGACACATAACTAGTATCGGAACCCGAATCAAATAATACAGTAACAAAGAAGTCATCCAGAAGAAACTTACCCATCACAACGTTGGGGTCGTTCCTCGCGTCACCCTGACCCAGCACAAAAGCACGTCCCCTGGCACCATTTCCATCATTGTTACCCCCGTTATTGTTCCCGTTCCCCTGATTATTGTTGTTGTTCTGATTCTGGTTCAACTGGGGGCAGTTCCTCTTGATGTGACCTTCAGCACCACATTGGTAGCATCCCCTGTTACCCTGCTGCTGCTGCGGCTGATTCGGTGGAGCTGGTGGCTGTTGTTGACGATTCTGATTTGCAGGTCGTGCGCCCCTGCAATCCTTTGCTTCATGACCAAACTTGTTACACCTCAGACAACGACCCTTGTTACCCTGCCCACTATGATGCTTGTTACATCGGTTGCACTTGGGGTGGTTTCCCCTGTATCCACCCTGCCCTTGACTACCAGAAGATTGCTGACCAGGACTCTGGTAGTCATCAGTCTTTCGTTGCTGAGACTGAGACTGAGCTGATGTTGAACCCTTGCTTGAGACTCCATCCCATTTGCGCTTACTGTCGCTGGGGGCATCAGAAGTAGTAGTAGCAGTGGTAGTACCAATACAGTTGGGCAGCCTGTTCTGCTCGACTGCCTGATCAGTGAGACGATGAGCCAAACGAATAACTTGATGGATAGTGGCGAGGTTCGCTGCAGTCACATGGCTCTGGATCTCTGGCAAGGTACAGCTCGATACGCTTGATAGGAGGATGTACCATAGTAGGACACAAGATAGCCAGCTCGTTCTATATCTTCGTATACGCTTCAATTTCCGACCCCGTCATCTTTAAGTTGAAGAACTCTACTTCCAGTTTGTGGATGTCATCACGATTACAGTACTCTTCTTTGATCAATTCCTTGAAATCGTTCCATGGGGTGGCATTAGCAGCAACCAACCCCAACATTTGGACCTGAGCGTTCCACCACGTGAGCGCTACACCTTCAAGAGTACCAGTAGCATACTTCACCCTACGTGCCTCAGGGAATTCACACATCTCGAAAACAGACTCGAGCTTCTTAAACCAGTGAAGGAGGCCTACAGCTCCCTCAGTGCCGTTGAAAGTAGTAGGTCGACAGTCCATAAAAGTTTTGAAAGTACAAACAGGAGGCTGAGCATGTTGACCTGTCATGCGAGTAAGAAGAGACAAGGTTAAGCACAAGTGTTGGTTTACAAGAGTAGGATCTAAAGATCCTAGAGTAAGTTGCTATGGCATGTTATACCTCCTGCCTGAGCGGCTGCGAGTGCTGCTGTAACTTGTTCATTGATTAAAGCCGTCAGCTGGGCTTGAGTTAGGTTGACACGTCCACTCATGATCTTCATATCAAAGGAAACATGAGTGAGAAAGGTGTCGTGAAAGTGCGATGACAGGAGAGAGTAAGCATATACGTGTTTCAAACAATAGTTGCTACATTCATCTAAGCATATCATGAACAATGTACTATGTAACTAACAGGTAGGTAATATAAACATAAACCATATCACCTAGAATGTTGAGTCTTGAACGTGGAGCAAAGCGTCGTTGTGGAATGTTGAGCACTATACAGGTTATAGTCTGGTTTTGTGAAAAAGCTTTTCCCCTTTTTAAAACCAAGTTCACTATAACCAATGGCTCTGATACCAATCTGTCACACCCCTAAAATCCACATGCGGGGTTTCACCACTTGGAGGCGTGACTGACCAGGATCTAGCCACCAATCATATTGAACTATGCAATTAAGTAAATAAAATCAAACCCAATATAATTGGTGTTTAAAAGAAACCAAACATGTTTAAGCAATCAGCGGAAGCATAGTAATGTTTAAATAACCAACAGATAGTTTAAAGTTTAAACGTTAAGTACGGGACATAACAGTCCATATCCCACAACGACCACCTCCTCGTGCAAGCTCCATAAGCATCTAACGACCTGCAAGGCATGTAACAACGAGTCAACAACAAAGTTGAGCGAGTTCACAGTTGGTTGTTTAGTTTAATGTTTGTTTTGAAACCACCAGTTGTTTTGTAAACCACGAGTTAACCAGTTCCTTTATTTCCAAAACCATATCCATAATCAGTGGGGGCTTCCCCATGTGAACCACTAGACCGTTACCATATCGACAACTGACGAACAATAGTTGTTCCCTACGTCAATGTCTATCATCATTGACAGTTTGCCATGATCCATTAGTACACGCCCGTCCGAACGGCACGGTGTGAGGTTTGTCAAACCTAATAGCGCTATTAACTAATGACCTGCTCGCCATCGGCCTCGGCGATTAAGTCGATATAAAATGAGGGACTTAATGATAGAGTTTTGTCTAGTAAGTTTAAGGTTGTTGTCCTACCCAAGGAGGACGAACGTACGTATTCTACCCAAGGAGAATACGCAAGATTAATATTGGCATCCTACCCAAGGAGGATGGCCGTACATATCCTACCCAAGGAGGGTATGTAGGTTCTGTTTTAATTCTTTAACCCATTCCCAACCACCGGGAATCCCATGCCTTAGAAAGAGTGTGAACTCACCTCGGTTTGCTCGGCAAGATTACTACTCGCTCACAATTAATTCAATCCAATCCAATAGTGTTCATACATGCGAAATCAGTTGATAATCACATAGTTCAAGTGACAGTCATGATCATAACGTATATTCGAGCAACAACTAACACATAGCATTTAACAGTTATACAAGCTCATGCAGCCCCTGCTTTATATTTAATAACACATAACTAACATAGTTAACCCTTAACAGACTTAACTGAGTTACTGTGCAGTTTACCCACTTGACGAAACTCCATGTTTCGTCATGATTCCCATTTGACGAAACTCTAAGGTTTCGTCGTGTTCCCATTGACGACCCCCCAGTTTTCGTCGTGGCCTATGTTGACAAAACCCCCAGGTTTCGTCGACATCAGTGTCTCGTCAGGATGCATAAGTTACGTCGTGTCATCAGTTAATCACACAGAAACCCTAATCATCATTATCTGCCGTTTCACACTATCATCGAACATATCATAAAACACAGAAATCATTGATACGTGCAAGGCTATAACACATGTTCATTTAACATCCAATCAAGTGATGATCATGGTATACCAATATCAAATCAAAACATAAGCAGTGGATACAAATGATTAGAATCACAATTACCAGATCTAGTTCTATAGATTAACATCAGGATACCAAACCCTAATTATCCCATCGTGTATAAATGTTTTCTAATAACTCTTAAACCACAAGAGGTTTCGTTCATCACGAATCACTCATCTCTAGTTGTTATGCAAGAAAATCATTAACATCAATAAACCCTAATAAGTATAAAACAATAGTCACCAGATTCATCACACTTAACAATCATACAAGATACAAACTGATTTAATCGAGTAGTCGTATCCAGTAATTACACACTAACCGATTCAAGATGAACAGCAAGAATTTAAGAGAAGGTGATGGTTGCCGTCGCACAGGGAAGAGGGAGAGAGACTCTTGGGTGTTGGTGCATACGTCTATCGACTTCGTCTTGTATCGAGTCTGGTATTTGTATAGATAGATCAGGGTACGAAAAACGAGGAAATATGTGTTTATAGGTAATTTCGCTTGAAATGACACAAGGTCATTTCAAATGAAATTAACTTGATGATTTCGTTTGAAACTGCATGCTGATTCCGCTTGAGCTTTTTCATGCGGAATTAGATTCCGTTTGAGCCATTTCAAACGGAATTACCAAGCCTATAAATACCTGAAGTGTCTTGACATTTGTAATGATTCTGATTCCGGTAGCGAAGCTCTGCCGAAGTGTCTACAACATTGTAATCGATCTTATATCAATCTAAAGACAATTTAAAGTGATTTCTCGTGCATTACAGCTGAAATAACACCTATACACTTGTTTCCGCCTCTTTTATTGGTGAAGACCTCTTCTGAACGACTCGTTTGGTCGGCAAAACGATCCTACAAGTGGTATCAGAGCTCAGGAGGAAGTGTTTTAACCATTTCAGCTGCAAAATCTGTTTTCTACACCTTCTTTTTACAATTAAACAAAATTTCACGGTTAAAATGGCTTGATTTTCAAATATGTTGTGCGCAACAGTGTTTTAACAAACCCTAGAAAGTATCAGATCTTAATTCGGCTTAAAACTTGGTCAATTCTTGAAAAAACTGTCCGAAAGTATAATTCCGTTTGAAAGACTGATATAATTTCGTTTGAAAATTGCTATAATTTCGCACGAAATCAGATTGTGATTCCGCTTCAAAAGGTATTCCGTTTGAAAAAGGTGTTATTTCAAACGAAATCAGGTATTCCGTTTGAAAAGGTGTTATTTCACACGAAATAAGGTATTCCGCTTGAAAGGGTATTTCGCTCCAAAAGGTGATTTCGTTTGAAAGCTGATTCCGTTTGAATGAGGATTGATTCCGTGTGAAAGTTAATTCCATTTGAGAAGGGTATCTCGTTTGAATCTGACAGTTTGTGAATATTTGAAAATTAAACATGGAGAACGAGTTTTACAACGCCTTTGCTAGTCCGATGACTATTGCTCAGAATACATTACTTGAAAATGAGACTGGGACAACACAAAAACCACCGAAGCTTACGGACATTGATGATTTTAGTGAATGGTTTGAACGTTTTGGTAATTGGGTGGAAGCTTATCACTTAGATGCATGGGAACATACTGAAGTTCAATATACTAGACCAGTCGGAAACAACAATGTGAAAACACCAATTAGAGAGTTGAGTGATGTGAAGAAAAAGAAGTACAAAGATGAGAAGTTGATGGTTAGTTTCTTGCAGCAAGCGATTAAAGAAGACATCTTGATTTTACTTCAACACAATGGAAGTGCATATTCGATTTGGACAGAGTTAGAAGCTAAGTTTCTTGGAAGTGATGATATGCTCAAGAACAAAAAGTCGCTTATGAAGAAGGAATTTGATTTGTTCCGTGGTTTAAGAAATGAAAGCACCAAGCAGATCATTAAGAGATACTGCAATTTATTGAAAAATCATTTATTGATTGATTAATACCTGCAAGTGGTAGATAAATTTGTGAAAATTTTAATTTGTGAAATTTATTTTTGGGTAGAGAATGTGCAGGTTTGCCAGGTTCTGATACCTAAGTTGGATGAGTACCAGGTTACGATCTCAGAACCAGTGAATTCCAGACTGCGATCCCAGCTTATTGAAAGGGGGAGTCTGAAGACGGTGATGCTGAAACAGGATAAGAGCCAGGGTTACGATTCTAAGGGTCAAGTTCTGATCCTGAAATTGAAGATGTAAGCTGCTGATGCTAATGATCTAGGAGAAAAAGAAAGAGATTGATTGAGGATGCTTACAATGGAGAATCTTTGGAGAGAGCAAGAAGACTGATAAAGACTGAAGGTTTGACAACCGAAGACTCGACACTGAAGACTCGTCAACATTCGAGGGGGAGTCTGTTGGTGCATACGTCTGTCGACTTCGTCTTGTATCGAGTCTTGTATTTGTATAGATAGACCAGGGCACGAAAAACGAGGAAATATGTGTTTGTAGGTAATTTCACTTGAAATGACACAAGGTCATTTCAAAAGAAATTAACTTGCTGATTCCGTTTGAAACTGCATGCTGATTCCGTTTGAGCTTTTTCATGCAGAATTAGATTCCGTTTGAGCCATTTCAAACGGAATTACCAAGCCTATAAATACCTGAAGTGTCTTAACATTTGTAATGATTCTGATTCCGGTAGCGAAGCTCTGCCGAAGTGTCTACAGCATTGTAATCGATCTTTTATCAATCTAAAGACAGTTTAAAGCGATTTCTCGTGCATTACAGCTGAAATAACACCTATACACTTGTTTCTTTTTCTTCTTCAGATGTTTTTCCTGCAACAAAAATAGTTTTTGGTTTATAAATTTTCTCATTTTTATGATTTTTCGGTGGAATAAAACCTAATCCTTTCTTTTTGAAATTACCGTTATGGTTTGGTTTCTTTTCAAAACCTGAACCCGAACTGTAACCCTTTTTCTTGTTTAATCTTTGTTGAACTCTTGAGGTGTAAGGTTTTGGTTTTTCAGAAAGATTTACATTTTTTATTTCAGAAATATTAATTTCTATTAGTTTAAAAACCTTTTTGATCATTTTAGTTTTAACACCTCTTATTGGAAATGATTCATCAGAATATAATTTGTCAGAATCTTTCAAAGTATATGCTACTTTGATCGGTTCATCATTTAAATTAGATTTTGATAACAAAAATTCTTTATTATAAACCCATTTGTCCTTTTTGACTGTTGACTTTGACGATTTGGACTCAGACTTTGACTCTGATTTGAACTCCTCCGTTTCATCCTTATCTAACACCTGATCGAACACTTTCTTAATTAACTTGGACTCATGATCAGTGTCAGACGATGTGAACGTGACATCAATGTTTTCTGGCAAATTATCTGAAGACTCAGACTCCCACTGTAAATTTGTTGCCTTTTTGACTCTTTCTGAATTTGGATTTCTAGGAGAATATCCATTTTCGACCGGAGGTGGACATTTGTTATAGACACCACTTGGTTTCTTACCAGAAATCTTCACTTCATCATCTTCTTTTGTTTCAGAATTCTTCTCTTCAGAAGTCTTCTCTTCTTTGAACGTCTTCAATCCTTCCACTATCGGGTAAATCCTGTCAACCACAAAAGTAGAACATGAGTAACTTTTTAACAATCTATTTACTCTCTCAGTTTCAATTCTCTGTGTTTCTAGCTTCAATTCAAGTTCAGCACACTTCTCAGTAAAATAATTGACATTGTTAAGCTGTCTCATATATGCTCCTTTAAGTGTGTTCATTGCTAAGGCTTGTTCACTGCTTATCTCGTTATATTGATTCATGGCTTTGTTCAAGACATCATATGATTCTTTCAGCCTTTTTGTGTTGTGTAGCAATTCGTTGTTCTGCTTTATCAGAGAATCACAATTCATACACTTCTCAGAAACCTTGACTGTATCAGCATCTGTTTTAATTTCAAATGCTGGAATTTCTGTAACTTTTCTCACTTGAATCTCTTCTTCACCCTTTTTCTTTTTCTCAGCTTCAGCTTGTTTCATTTGCCTTTCTTCTTCATATTTCTTCCTTTTCTCAGCTTCAGCTTGTTCAAGTTTTCTGTATTTTTCTGCCCAATATTCATCAGTATAATCATTAATAACACGAGCAACAAAAGCTTTAGCTTTTAAACTCACTTTGTCAGGATAAAACTTATCCCAGCTAAAACCTTCTGGTAGTCTCTCATCATCTTGATTTATTAGACATGCTTTATTATCAGCTGGAATATATTTATCCCAACTGAAATCTTTTGATGAACTTCCATCATTTTGATTGACCAGACATGCTTTCTTTGAATCTTCAATCACTATCCTAGCATGAGCAGTTTGTGGTTGTTCTTGTTGATACGGCTGTTGAGCAACTTGATGATAAATCGCCTTTTGATAGTTGTCGTTATTTCCGAAAGGATTTTGAGCTCCGTTTGCTTCGCGATTTGTGCACTCCCTCTTGAAATGCCCTTTTTCTCTGCGACGAAAACAAGTAACTTTAGATTTATCAAATCCTAAAGTTGAAACATTTGCATCACGAAAATCATCTCTGCCTGTGATTTGTTTAAACTTTTCAGCTCGTCTCAACACACTTGCCAAGCACCACTTTATATCCATCAACTCCATCTCCTCAGCATCAACTTGATCGTAATCCTCTTTTGTAAGCATTGGATTCCCGATCCTCCCTGCAACCAAACTACCATAAGATTCAAGTACAGTTACTAACAAAGACATATGACTTTTTGCAACTTCCTCTGAATAGTTCTGATCATTCTCAAGATTTAAAGCAATGTTGTATTGAAGAACTTTGCCACTCTTTGTTGCTGTAAAATGTGGATCAAATGATGGAAATGAAGTAAATCCTATTTTGATGCATGATCCCTGAGATGAACTTTCAGAAGAACTTTTTGCATTAAACCCAGTTTCAACTTTTGGTGAAAAGTTGGTCTTCTCACTAACCCCGCTTTTGTAATACAAACCAATGTCTTGTTCTCCATCATAGTTCTTCATCCTAGCAATTTTTCTTTGTTCCATATCTTGAGCTTCAAGATGTTTAATGAACTCGCTCAATGTGATTTTGTTAAAATCTGTTTTATTCTTCAACATCATCAGATACGTACCCCACTCATCATGTGGTAATGCATCAGCCAGCTTCTCAATCAACTCATCTTTATCTTTATTGATACCCAATCTGTTCATATTCTATAATAAATAACACCTATACACTTGTTTCCGCCTCTTGTATTGGTGAAGACCTCTTCTGAACGACTCATTTGGTCGGCAAAACGATCCTACATAGGGTTTGGAGATTGATAACTGATAAGTTCTTACGTAACCCTAAGCTATATATGTAGTTGTAACGTATTGGGCCCTTAATGGGCTTCGGCGTAACCCTGGGCCGGCGAAACCCTAAGTTTCGTCGTGAGGGTCATGAGGAGACCTCTAAGTTTCGTCGAGACAAGTGTGTGGCGAAACCTCTAAGGTTTCGTGGAGACAACCTATGGCGAAACCCTAGTGTTTCGTCGTATGCGGTTTCATTTGTAAACAGATCACAAGTTACACATTAACACATAATCAAATACTAAATAATAACCCAATATCTCAATGTATCACAAACGCGCACAATTACAAGACAAACAAATTATGCAGCATACTACTGAAACAAGTAACGTGTTGATGAAAGTCCTTGAAAACTCGAGTTGTCACAATTGTATCTAGACATGGTGTTCCTTTGAACATTATT
Source organism: Helianthus tuberosus (assembly GCA_030545235.1). NCBI lineage: Eukaryota > Viridiplantae > Streptophyta > Magnoliopsida > Asterales > Asteraceae > Helianthus > Helianthus tuberosus. The sequence continues at coordinate 53,338 of JARYGA010051596.1, read as the reverse complement.
TCTGACAGAGATGCACGATTCTCGTCTCGTTTTTGGAGAACCATGCAATTTGCTATGGGGACCCAACTAAATTTGAGCACAGCTTATCATCCACAATCTGATGGCCAAACTGAAAGAAAAATCCAGACCTTGGAGGATATGCTTAGAGCTTGTGTGATCGATTTTGGGGGTAGTTGGGATTCGTATCTTCCATTGATCGAATTCCCCTACAATAACAGTTATCACTCCAGCATCAACATGGCTCCTTTCGAGGCTCTCTATGGTTTTAAATGTCGTTCACCAGTCTACTGGAATGAGATCGGTGAGGCTCAACTTACTGGACCTGACCTCATTCTAGAGACAACAGATAAGGTTAAGAAAGTTCGCGATAACCTTCAGACAACTCAAAACCGTCAAAAGAGTTACGCGGACCGACGATGCAAGCCCTTGGAATTTCAAGTCGGTGATCGTGTATTACTTATGGTCTCACCTTGGAAAGGTGTGATCAGATTTGGAAAGACAGGAAAACTTGCACCTAGATATGTTGGACCATTCAAGATCGTTGAAAGAATCGGTAAGGTAGCCTACAGACTTGAGTTACCTCCTGAACTTGGAAATGTTCATCCAACCTTTCACGTGTCCAATCTCAAGAAGTGTCTAGCTGATGAGAACCTCTACATACCGCTTGATAAAATTCGTGGATAACACGATGCATTTTGTTGAGAAACCAGTGGAAATCATGGAACAGGAAGTCAAGTGGCTTAAACGCAAGCGCATTCCATTGGTCAAAGTTCGCTAGGAATCTAAACGTGGACCATAATTTACTTGGGAATGTGAAGATCAAATGAAAGCGAAGTATCCACATCTATTCTCACGAGTTTCCTCTAAACAAATTTCGGGACGAAATTTCCGCAGGTAGGGGAGACTGTGACACTTGTGTCTATAATCATTGTAAACAGTTCAGTTATCAATAAAACAATGTTATTTGATCCCAGTGTTTGTTTGTTTATGTTTGACATTTTGCATGTTTTGATTTTTGTTCAATTTGAAACTCTATATCCCTTTCTAGAGAGTTATACGCAAACTGGGGCGTAAACGTAATCAGTTTAACACGACAAACACTCTGGAACATCAATTTGTGCTTAACATACCTTAAATAACCTTTACATTACTTATAAATAAGTTTTGAAGGCTTTGGTATGGCAAAATCAAGTTTATTCGCTTACAAGGACTAAATTCGACAAACTACGAAAGTATGCCGATTCGTACTATAACGGACATTCCGGAACTTGATCATAAGTTAAACATACCCTAAATATCCTTTACATAGCTTAGAAATAGGCTTTGACGGGTTCGGTATGCTAAAATAAACTTTATGCTCATTCAGGGACTAAAAGCGTCAAAAAGTGCATAAGTTTGCATTTTCGCGCATATCTTATGTTCTGAATACATCCGGACATCCAAAATATACATAATCATTAAAATATTTTATTTTAGTGATTGGCATGATAAAAATCCATTCATCGCATAATTTGGATCGTTTTTCACGTGCGTTCGCGTTTCGTCGTAATTAACCAAATAACGTGATCGTACGACCAAACAAACCGACATCCGACATATTTTTGAGCATGTTTCATGTCCAAAATGTTTAGGCATCATTGTAGAGCCTTAAAAATGGTTTAACGAGCCTTAGATGTGTCGGGAATGAGCTTAAACCACTGCAGGGACTGAAACTGTAATAACTGAAAGTCTGTTGCTGAACTGGGATCTCAGGCTGGCCGCGTAAGTCCCCCCATGACTCTTACGCAGGCCGCGAGCTAGTGTCAGACCTACAAAAATGTGTTTCCCAGCTGTTTCCAGCTGTTCCAGCTGATTTTGGCACTTGCAAATGGTATTTTAACTTCCTATGGGCCATTTTTAGGTTCCCTTTGTTTTGCAAAACCATGGGTACATGTGTACGGTTGAGATCGAAGCACGGTTTTCGATTAACGATCTTAACGGCTCTCTGAACTCTATATAAACCCCACCCCAATTTGCTTGAAACTCACACTTTGATCTGATTTGGCTCCCTAAGTTGAAGTATACACATCATACCTGAGAGTAATCGGATCAAAACTCCATAGCTTGGACCCGTTGTAAGTCCTCTTTCGTTCTTTTATGCGTTTTAAGCATGAAAGTCAAACTTTGTTTGTCTTTCTGCATTGACTAGTTTATGGTCAACACGAAGTTCGTTTGAACTTTATAACTTAAGTGTAATCACTGTGGTTTTAGTCTCTTGTGACTATACCTACTGATTACCACGTTATCTAGGCTTAGTGACGAGTCGTAGTTTCAGCCAGAATGCGTATTCTTGCGTATTTTGGAACTAAACTACTTTTAGGTATCAAGACCCTTTGTTTTGATACCAAACCTGTTTTCAAACTTCGTTAAACATGTTTTAACATGTTTAACTCGTCACTTTAGGTTTAGTGCTTATATAGGGTCGTAAAGGTAAGCGATCTAAAGAATCACTTATACTTTCGAACCCGACCCATTTGGTCGATCATTAGGATCCTACCAAACACATTAGGTGACCATAGTTGTATAGGGAATAACCTTCCGAGGTTATACCTTATGGTCACGTCGTTTAGTTAGTTGTATGATAGGTAGTTTATATGCCTTAGGAAAATTACCAAAATGCCCTTTTTACGCCAAAATTCATTTTAAGCATATGTAACATAACTTTTGACATCTAAACTGATTTGGCAACATTATTAGACATGTTAAGGCATATTTTACTTATCATAGGACTAGTTAGGCGGTCCGAACGCGTTTTACGCGAACGACGCGTTAAAGTAGCGTATGCTACCTAAACGAGTCGTAATGGGTCGTAAGCACTTAGGATAGATTACGTTTTAGAATGTAGGCTTTATTAAACCATACTACATGAGTTCCCACACTCATTTGGTTTACAAAACCACATTTTATCCGATCCTCCGATTTAGGTCCGTTTATTAACATAGTTACCTATATTAGGTGTCGTTTGATTCCGTGATCTTTCTAGCATTGCTTGGTGGTTATCTAAAGATTATTAAGCAATCTCAAGTGAGTACACAGTCCCCTCTTTTACTGTTTTTTCAAACATTTTGGGGTGATACACATGTGCCTACTTGTTACTTTCGTGCTTTCCATGTTTTCATATCATATGCATGTTATGTTCCTTAGTACACTTATAGACTATAGTACATGATTTCATTGTGTTTTTGCTATGTATGTCCATTTAGTGCATACTTAGTACATTGTTTTACATCACATGCTATGTGTGTCCATTGTTGCATACTTAGTACATTGTTTTACATCACATGCTATGTATGTCCATTGTTGCATACTTAGTACATTTGTTTTACATCACATGCTTACATTTTGGTATGACATTTTGTTTGTTTAAATGGGACAAAAATACATTCATTAACATTGATCACGCTGTTTGTTAGTAGGTAGTGGTACCATAGGAATTGACAACTCCCGTTCCTGACATCCTAGGTATGTTTGGATGGAAGGAATGACTGAATTCGATACACATAACTTAGATAAACCTTTAATTTGTTTAAGGGTTTATCGCCACAGTCTCAAGCCTTGAATGTATGCATTTTCACAATACCGCATAGATGTTTGTATCAGTATAACATGCATTTCCACAAAACATATCTTTGATTTAAACTATGTTTTACTTCAAAACCTTGTTTTTGTGCATTTTACGTATGGTTTAGTTGATACATTTTCACTTGCCATACATGACATTTTGTTTACACATCACATGATATACATTTAACACATGAACATTTTTGACATTGGTTATACATTACATGATTTACATTTTGACATAAACATTTTGACATAGTTTACACAATAACATTTGAAAAATGGTTTAAACATTAACAATTTACATTGGTGGTTTGTTTGGGTAAGTGATTTAAGTAACGAGGCGTGTGTAATATGATACAAGCATGGTGGATACGCCGTTGGTACTTCCTATATATAAATGCTTGTATGATATTACATATCGTAGCGTTATTTAAATCATTTCAATTTAGACATATAACATTTTTCACAAATAACATATTTTTTCACAAGACATTGTTTTACAAAACAGTTTGTTTTATACAACTCATTTTACTTAGTTATTAATTAACCATACACCTTTCTTTTATATAATCTGATTTCTTATCACATTCTCATATGATTTATAAAAGAAAACACTTAACAAGATTCATGACTAATTTTTATTAAACCTTTCTTTAAACTCAAGTCATGAATCCTATTTTTATAAAACCTATGTATCTCACAGGCATTTTTATGCTGACGTACCTATTTTCACATGTGTTTCATGAGCTGTTGCATATGTTTGATTCAGGATACACTAGGGTGGACTCGGGCCTTAGTGACATAAAAGAAGCAAGATTAGTTTAAATAATATTATGTACTCTTGTTTCTCTTTGTTTAAAGACAATGTAATACTCTTGTTTAATAAATTAAACATAACTTTAATTACCATGGTTGTGAAACAATAATTCTGTTACAACACTCCGCGACGTTTCCGCCACGTTTTTGTTGTTTTACGTGGTCGGGGTGTGACAACCGTCGGATAACCCTTAAGGGGCATAATTATAATAAAAATCATATGTTTATGTGGGTTATTCTATAGGATTGGATGACTACAGTTTACTTGTTATCTTAGGTGCACCAGGTATGAAACGAGAGCTTAAAATGGAAGGAATACAGAGCATAAATGAAGAAAATAATATATTGGAATTGAAGAATAAGAAGATAACATGATAGAGGATGAAATTACGAGAGTGTGGGTGAAAACGGCGACGAAAATGGAGTTGAAACGAGAAAATTATGATGAAAACAAAATTGCTTGCTGAAGCCTACCGTAGCTTACGGTAGCTAACGTAATTGAAGGTAGACCCTGACAAAAATTGACACCGTAACACAGTTTCTTCATGGCGTAACAACTTTGAAATCTACCGTAAGCTACGGTAGGTACCGTAGCTTAAGGTAGCGCCCAGACCAAAATGTAACTCCTTGTTTTTTAAAGACAATTATGTGTGTCTTTTGATGATCCTTATCATTTTGTTCCGTTTTGGGAGACTTTGGAGGCGGAATTCTGCAACTTTTTTGTGTTCTTGAAGATCTAAACATTGAGTATTTGTGTTTGACTTCCATGAACAAGTATTTGAAGGTTATGATGATTCACCAAACCATGAGTAGCTAATTCGATTGGTGATCATCCCAAATGTAAGGTTTGGTTGAGACACTTTTGTTTTATGCTTTGATTTCTGGAATAATAAACTTCGCATGTGTTAGTTTGTTATGGTGTTTGGATAATTGTGTGTAAATTGTTAACTTGTGTTTGATCATAGTTCTAAACCATACGTTCTTTGTGCCGTTGGCAATTAAGATATCATGGGAGGGATTAGGGTTGGATATATGTTAATTGGTCATCGGGTAAGAACCTCGCGTTCTAGGAATCCGAGTACTTAGTTCCTTTTCATCACAAACAATTAATCTTTCATGAGCCATGTCTATGTGGTTCTTTCCAGTTGAGCATGAACATTAGTGTCACTTAAAACCTGAAACTTGGGATGATCGCTACCTCTTTAACCTGTTTACAAACTCAATAGTGATTTCTGATTTAATTTAGTTCAATTTAGTTAAACAAACCAATTAATTAAAACTCTAAATTTATATTTCCTACAACGTAGTTTTAATTTCATCACTTAGCAAAGCTACTTAGAGAACAAATTTTCCACAAACTCCTTGTGTTCGACACCCACTTACCGCTATCTATTTAGTTGTAATTGGATTATCTTTGAGTGAGTCTTCGACCTCGTAATCAAGTGGTTGCAACTGAGTTTTCTACTTATGTTATTGGCTTGTAATTAAGTGGTTGTGAATGAGTTTTCTACTGGTGTTAATTGACTCGTAATCAAGGGGTTTCGACTGAGAACTTTACTAGTTATAATCACTCGAAATCTTGAGATCTCGAGTGTGAATGTGACTGAGAAAGCTATGTTCCTTGGTTCCGATTGGTGTTGCTGATTTCAACTCGAAAACAACTTCTTCTGTGTTATTTTCTACTGCTGATCTCGACTCAAAAAGGGACTCTGTTTTTATTGACATTTGGACTTAAAAAAAACTCATTAGCAATGAACTCCACTAGTTTGACTGTCGACCCTAACTTGGTTGCTATGAACAAACATCAAGAACTTGATTCCATCATAGGAACTACTAGAGTTCCTAGACTGCTTCATGGAGTAGATTTTCCCGAATGGAAGTGGCGGTTTGAGAAACATGTCAAAGTAAAGGATGCTAACATTTGGAGAAGTATTATGCGCGGTGCAAAAGAGATAACTTATGAAAGAGTAGATGCTCCTGGTGTTAAGATAAAGAAGCCTTATAATCGATACACTGGTGATGATTTTGCTATTGTTGAAGAAGATGACAGGGCACTTTCATATTTGGAGATGGCTTTGGGTCCTGATATTGCTATTGGTTTTAGAACTGCAAAATCTGCCAAAGAATTATAGGAGTCGTTACATGATGTGTTTGAAGGAAATGAAGACATGAAGGAAAGCAGACAAAATTTGCCAAGTAAAAATTTTAACAATTTCAATCACATCTATGGAGAAACAGTCGACAAACAAGTTCAGAGGTTCGTGAAGTTAATCACTCAAATGACAATTGCTGAATTACCACTGTCGAACGCCTCGGTGAACAGATAACTTCTGAATGCTTTACCAAAGAGCTGGGATCATCATATGGCTATGATCAAGAAAACCAAGGATCTCGCTAGATGCAGTCTATCTTAAATTATCTCTCACATCAAGGCTTTGGTATGGCAAATCATAAAAATAGTTTGATTGCTGTAGGTTTTACTACAATACCCACTGCTTCCAACAATGTTGCTCTCGTGTCACAAACTGGATCCAGATGTTTAGAAGTTCGACATCAGCTAAATACGCACCAGAACCGGCATCAACAAATGTGCTCTTCCAACAGTACCTGGTTAGTCATCATTCAATGTTGCTGCAGCCTCAAGTGTCAAGAATGAATTCATAGCATTTTTCTCACAACAGACCAAGGAGAATCTTGAAATTGCAGCATCTATTTTAAATTGTTAGAATGCTTTTGTTGCAGGTGATATTACTCCTCCCAACTTTGTCATGTCTGATGTAGATCAGATGCATCCAGATGATGTAGAGGAAATGGATATTACATGGCAAATGGCTATGGCAACCTTCAGAGCCAAGAATATTGTGAAGAGAACTGGAAAGAACAACTGGACTAATTCTAGAGACCGAAAGGTGGGAATTGACATGTCACACCCCGACCGCATAAAACAACAAATCGCGGCGGAATCGTCGGGGAGTGTTGTAACAGAATCATTGTTTCAAAACACACGGAAAATTTGAAGTTTCATTTTATTAATCATTAAACATTTACATCGTCTGGAAATCTAAATAAACAAGTTAAACATAGTCTATCATTGTTATTAAGTCACTAAGGCCTCGTCCAGTCCTATGTGAGCATGCATCCTAGCAATCAACATCATTCAATAACACCTGAAACATATGTGAAAACAAAGTCAGCAAAGAAATGCTGGCGAGCACATAGGTTTATAAGAGTGTCAGATTCATGGCTAGTTTACATGTTGCAATACTTAATTAAAAACCTTGTTTTGAAAAGTATAGTATTGCGACATAATTAACCAACTCAAATAAAGTAGCTTATAATTTATAAAATCTCGTAGCCATGATTCTTAACCCAAAACATTTATTTAATTAAATCAAATTGTAAAACTTCTCGTAAAAACTTGTTAATAAAACTCGTATGGTTTATATTATTCAGAAAAGCATCATTGTGTGACATCGTTTCAGAATCGTTTACCCAAGTGAACTAAATAACGCCACGGTATGTAATATGATGAAAACACTTATATATAGGAAGTACCAGCGGTGTATCCACCATGATTTCATCACATTACACCCGTCCCGTTATCTAAACACTAACCAAAAACCATTCGTTTACCCAAATCGTTTCACTCGTTAAAATCGCTTCAGTCGTTTAAATCATTCTTGTTTTAATTGTGAAAACTACTTTTGGTCGTCTCTCTAATAACATTCAAACCTTCGTGACTTGACTATCTCGCTTCTCGCATTAATAAACCACCAAAGGGTAAATTAACAATCACAAATTCAGTCGTTACCCACCTAACCCACACATAACCATGGGTGCAGTCTGATAATGGGATTTGTTAGATCCTATGGTACCATAACCTAATACTGGTCGGTTCGGTCAAAACTAATGAATGTTATTCGTTATGTAAGTACAACCAACAAGTTTATCCACATTATCGAAATCGTTTTTAATTTAATATAAACCATTTTAATCATTTTCAAAATCATCGTTAAAAATATCGAAATCATTTAACACATATGAATCACCCCAAAACATTTGAAAACAGTAAAATAGGGGAACTATGTACTCACATGGGAATGCTTAGAAGTCTTGAACAACAACCAAGCAAAGCTAGAGGGATCACGGAAATCAATCGGCACCTAATATAAGTAACTATGTAAATAAACCGGACCTAAATCGGACGGATAGGATGAGGTTTCGTAAACCAAATGAGTATTGGAACTCATATGACATGGTTTAACAAAGCATATATCCTAAATCGAAACCTAACCTAAGTGCTTACGACCCTCTAAGGTAGCTTACGCTACTTTAACGCGTTGTTCGCGCAAACGCGCGTTCGAGACGTCTAACTAGTCCTATGACAAGTATTATATGCCTAAACATGTTGCATAATCAATAAAGTGACAAACGTTTATGTTACATATGCTTAAAATTCAATTATGCATGAAAAGGGTATTTTGGTCATTTTACCTAAGGAATATAAACTACCTATCATACAACTACTTAAACTATGTGATCATAAGCTATAACCTTGGAAGCTTATTCCCTATATAACTATGGTCACTAACATGCTTGGTCGGATCCAAATGATTGACCAAACAGGTCTAGTTCGAAAGTCTAAGCGGTGGTTTAGACCGCTTGACTTACGACTCTACACAAGCACTAAACTAAAAGTGAGGAGTTAAACATGTTAAAACCTGTTTAACGAAGTTAGAAAACAGGTTTTTGATATCAAAACAAAGTGTTTTGATACCCAAGAGTAGTTTGGTTACAAAATACGCATGAACACGCATTTTGTCCGAAACTATGACTCGTCACTACACCTAATCAACGTGGTAATCAGTAGGTATAGTCAGTCACTAGGGACTATAACCATCATGATTACGCTCACGTTGCAAAGTTCAAACGAACTTTGTGTTGACCAAAGACTGGTCAAAGCAGAAAGTCAAACACGGTTTGACTTTCACGCTAAGAAAAGCATAAAACAATGAAAGAATACTCACAAAGGGTCCAAGCAAGGAAATCTTGATGCAAATTGCTCAGGTATGAGGTACTAAACCCCAACTTAGAGCAAAAGAATCAGATTTGTGTGTTGCAACAATGAAAGCTTGTGGGTATTTATAGATTTTATAGAACCGTTAGGATCGTTTCGTGAAATCCGAGCTTGAATCTTGGCCTTACACTTGGGCCCATGGTTTAGAATACAATGGGTGCTCACATACCAGTCCATAGAATCAAAAATCAGGGGTTAAAAACCATTGGAATGGGTGGTATTGGCCAGATTCATTGTTTCTGCATTTCTGCTGGTCTGAAGGTGGCTTACAGACCGTATGGTCCTTTGCATACAGACCGTATGTGTTCTGCAGATCAGCATCTTTCATAAATTGACAGAACTGGCCCCTGAGACTCCAAACTTGATTTTCGAAGCATTTTTGACACGTTTAAGCCCCGTTAACCACATTTCAAGGCTCTAAAATGAAGTTAAAGTATAGGGAACTTAAATTATGCTAAAAAACATCTTGGATGTCGGTTCGTTTGGTCGTACGATTGCGTTGTTCGGTTAATTACGACGGAAGTCGTAACGGACGCAAAAACGATCCAAATTGCGCGACGAATGAAATTTTATCATGCCAATCACTAAAATAAAATATTTTAATGATTACATAAATTTTTGGATGTCTGGATATATTCAGAACGTAAGATATGCGCAAAAAATACAAACTTATGCACTTTTTGACGCTTTTAGTCCCTGTTGATCAAATAAGTTTATTTTTTGCGAACCAAACACCTCAAAGCCTATTTCTAAGATATGTAAAGGATATTTAGGGCATGTTTAACTTATGATCATATTCCGGAATGTTCGTTACAGTACAAATCGACATACTTTCGTAGATTGTCGAAATTAGTCCCTGGAAGCGAATAAACTTGATTTCGACACACCAAACCCTCCAAAACTTATTTATAAGTTATGTAAAGGTTATTTAAGGTATGTTAAGCCTATTTCACTATCCCGGAGTGTTTGTCACGTTAAACTGATTACGTTTACGCATCCGTTTGCGTATAACTTTCCAGAAAGCGATTTATAGCTTGAAATCGAAAGAAAATTGATATGTGCAAATGATACACATATTTATACAAATCCCAATTATGAAATACAATATTTCATTGATTTGGCATTTTTTGATGGCCATGGAGGCACAGATGTCACAGTCTCCCATACTTCAGGAAATTTCATCCCGAAATTTATTTAGAGGAAACTTGTGAGAGCTCGAAACATGAAGTCGAAAAGATAACACTGTTTAGGTTCTGAACTTCTAGTAACTTTAAATAACATTATGCTTGAAATGTAAGAGGGACACTTATATACAAGTATATGAAGCGCCATTGGTGCGTCCATCGTACCTCCATTACATTGTTCACGTTTCGTTATTGTTGCCACTATAGGTTCTTACACATGATAAATCTTACTAAGGTTCCTGTGCACTGAATTTCATAATTATGTACTCATCCATAATTACGTAATTCCTTGCATAGTCCACACAGTTTATTTGATAATGTGTAGGGGAAAACCAAATGAACGAACCTGTGATGAATTTGAGTGGACCACCATAGGGTCCTTTATGCTATATCATCACATGCCATTCTTAACCAGATTCTGAATCAATCTTTTAACTAGACCACTCAAGGGGTCTCATTCGAATCATGGAATGGTACTATATAATCCAAGGGTCTTAACTACCACGTAGAAGCCCATTAAGGATTTAAGGTTGTAGGATCGTATACGGACCTGAACGAGTCTTTCAGAGGAGTTTTAATCAGTTACAGGTGCGGAAAACAAGTAATTGATGTAGAAACAGCAAGCAATTCACTTTAAACACACTTTTGTATTGATCTCTAACAGTTTACATGCAAACGTCACACCGGCAGCACCTCGGTATGGAAATCAAGAACTCTACTAACTAATTTCGCTCTAAACATTCACCACCTATATATAGTAGCCTTGATTCCGCCCGAAATGACACGGAACATGTAGGAGCGGAATCAGAATTTGAGATTCTGGGCGGAATCACTAACATGTGCATGTTGAGCGAAATCAGACTTTAATATACAATTATATTTCAAACTTGAATATGACATTTTGTCTTCTAGTGAGCATTTCTTTCGAATTCATATGCTGATGTAGGAATGATGATGCAAGCACTTAGGTCACTTGGATGATGTCATCATCAAGAATGATGACATCATTCTTGTTCCGAACCGCAACGTATTCGAGACTCGACATAAGACGAAGACGACAGATGAATGCACTAACAGCCTCCCCATCAGATGTTGACGAGTCTTAAGTGTCTAGTCTTTACAATCTTCAATCTTTATCAATCTTTGTGCTTCACTCTTTCAATCAGCATCAACAGACTCCCCCTTGCAATGTGCTGGCATTCCTTTAGTTCTTCAGCATCATCTGCTTCAGGATCGTAGTCTGGTGCTCACATAGACCTCAGGTATCGGAACTTGTCTCTCTATCATCAAATCGAAAATCGAAACCTGGCTACACCTGCACATTCTTAACCCAGAAGTAAATTTCACAAATTTAACATCTCAACAAATTTACTATCTTCTAATCACTCAAACACACAATCTCAAAAATGATTTAATCATTAGTAATATCTGATGAACCACTTAAATGAATATCAATTTTTCATTTCAAACATCTTCAAACAAACTTTCTTTCCCAAACCTGTTCGTCATGTTCAGCACTTGGAATTTTGAAAATCAGCTTCTTCAACATCAATTGTCTAAAATCTTTTTGATTTTTTTTTTAAATTATGCTAAAACACCGAAATCTTTTTGGAATTTTATAATGAAATGAAATGCACTGTAGTAAAGAAATATTTACAGACAATATTTTTGTGAGTTTGTGTAAGAGGATCATATCAGATTTTGACAAGTCACAAGTACCGTTGAGCTTAGTTACACATTAAGAATTAAACAATTCACTTAGATTGCCAATATACTGATCCACTTAAATTCTCACACAAATTTCAACTGATTCAGGATATGAGTTAGGTGTATTAAGAACTTAAACTCATTCATGTGTCCCACCTCTTGAATATACTCCCGTATCCAGATCCCAATATTCAGTCTTACAGGTGAGTATACCACAGATGATATCTGTAAGGGGTTAAATTGCGAGGGCCGTGAGAGCTCAGGTCGATACTTCCGTATACGCAGGGAGATGACGGCTTCGACTTTTGGTGTGTCCCCTTTAGAGGATCTTTTCTTCAACAGCAATGATTATCAATTTTATTGTTTCATCAATTTGCTGAGGGTGGCGCTATATTTCAAGCAAGGAGAAAGTATTCTCCGGGGACTAGGCCATTGCTTCCGCAAAATCAGAAGTCCCGGGATAATACCCCATATATCACTGAGCATAAAGACCTAGTATCTCAGAAAGAGGGACCTTTCAAACAAGATTTCAGGGGTTGCCTATATATCCAAGTAGTGTTCCCCACGAAATAAGCAAGTTTGAATTTAAGTTTATATCCTGAAAAAGCTTACTAAATGTGTAAAAACCTATCGGCATATCATCAGTGAGACCGTTTAACGCTATTTAATCATTACATTTCTTTAGCATACTGTAACTGTCTACTGATGTACTATCATTTCCTCTTCTTTGACACCAAAACTCATTTTTGATTTTATCATGTTTTTGTATTTTTCAAAATTTTCTAATGTTTTTGGATTTTCTGAAAAATTACTCCCCCTAAAATGCAAACACATTAAAGGAAATTTGAAAACAAACTATACAAGTAAATGACAACTGATATCGAATCACTTCACTTCGCCATCCACTTGGCACAAACAATCAGAACTCCCCCTTTCAACAAACTATTTTCTCATTATGATTTCAAAACACTTAAGTTTGTTTCAACCAAAATGATTTTTCCGGAAAATAAGTTTTGTTAATTTTACCACTTGTAGGTTAGGGGTTTGGTTCATCATATTATCCATTCAATCTCTTGTATGAGGATTACATCAAGTTCAAACTAATGACCTTGAGTAATCACTTTGTCAGAATCAACCTCTTACCACTTGTAAGTATATCCAAAACAGTTAATCACATGTAGGAATAGATCATCTACACAAACCATTTTACCAATCAAAATGCCGATTCCTGCTTCGCACTTACCAACCTGGAAGCTCCGGCAATTCACAATCTGTAAAATTTAACAAACTTTAAGATTCATTTACACAATCAATTTTAAAAAAAGATGCCGATTCCTGATCCACGATTACAAACTTGGGATCTCCGGCAAGTCAGGTTTTTCAATGAAAGAAAATATCCACCCAAGCTTGACCAGCCTTGGGTGTTTTCAATTCAGAAGCAGTTGGGGTGTAAGTTGCTTTCTTTTTAGCATAAAACTCCTTTACCCCTTTTACTTTTCCTTCAACCATTTTCCCAAAAATGTTTTTAATATTTTCATTAAAAGCTTTCTCGACATCAAATTCTTTCTTCTCAGAATAGAATTGATTCGAAATTTCAACCTTTCCAACCTTTGATTTAAAATTCTCAGCTCTCAATGGTGGAAAATGAACATCATCCATTAGAGACACTGAGTTTTCAACCTTTTTAACAACTTGTGGCTCCTCTGACTTTGTGGAATCAGATTCATCGCCAGATTTTACCTCTGGTTTCTTAACAATCCAAGTTTGGTTGTCAAGATTTCCCCTTTTCTTGTAAAATCTTTTCGAACATTCACCAACTTCATATGTAGAATTTTTAAACACTTAAAATTTTTCTGTTGGTGGTTCTGCTTTATCAACAACAACTTCTTTTAGTTTTCCAGAAACTCCTTGTTTTGTATTGGTCGCTTTTGGGCAATTCCATGCAATGTGACCAACTTCATTGCATCTGTAACAGGTTCTTGTTTCTTTCCTTTGATAAGCTCCATTCTTCATCTTTTCAGTAAGAAACTCCTGGTTTGACTGTTTCCAGAATGAGCTCTTTGCTTCATCTTCATGGCTAGTTCCTGCAACATATGGCATTTTTTATTTATAATCTCGAACATATTTTTCATTTTTATAGTTTTCAAGTGGAATAAAACCAAGACCTTTCTTTTTGAACTTACTATTATGGTTTGGTTTCTTTCGAAATTCCGAACCATAATTGTAACCCATTTTCTTGTTTAACCGTTGTTGAACTCTTGAAGTGTATTTTTTAGGTCTTTCAGAAAGATTTAAATCTTTTATTTTAGAAATATTAATTTCTGTCATTTTGAAAACCTTTTTGATCATGTCAAAACAAACACTTCTTATTGGAAATTCTTTATCAAAATATAATTTGTCAGAACCATTCAAAGTATATGCAACTTCAAATGTTTCGTCATTCAAATTAGATTTTGACAACAAAAATTCTTTACTATACACCCGTTTTCCCGACGACTTTGAATTTTTTTCGGACGAACTCGAACTTCTGACAGACTGACATGAACTTTCGGACTCGTATTTTAACTCTGACTCCTCATCCTTATCCAACACCTGATCGACCATTCTTTTAATTAATTCGGACTCGTGATCTGTATCAGACACTGTGAACGTGACGTCAATGTTGTCTGGTAATACATCGGTTAACTCGGACTTTAACTTTAGATTAACTGCCTTTTGGACTTGTTCCTCATTCGGTTTTCTAGGCGAATACCCTTCCCAAATTGGAGGCGGACACTTGTTATAGCTAACACACGGTTTCTTACCAGTATCCTTCTTCTTCTTTGGTTGTTCATCTTTAAATGCCTCAAAACCTGCAACAGTAGGACAAATTCTGTCAATTAAGTAATCAGAACATGTATAACTTTTTAGCAAACGTCTGATTCTTTCATTTTCAGTCTTTTCAGTATCCAGCTCTTGCTTCCATTTCGCACATTCTTCAATGTAAAAATTTATCTCTTTCTGCTTTGACATCATGGTAGCATTCAACATCTTCAAAGCTTTCTCTCTTTCAGAGTTAGTCTTTTCCAGACTATTCACAGTTCTGTTCAAAACATCGTAAGATTCTTTCAAATTCTTCACATCAAACAACAATTTTTCTTTCAACTTTTCTAACTCACTAAACCTCTCATCTTTTTCTATACATTGTTTACATGACTCTAAACAAGTAAGACAAGGTTTTGTGATTTCAACTATCTTTTCTATCTCCACCATCTTTTCAACTTCAACTATGTTTTCCACTTCCACTATTTTCTCAATCACTTTGACTTCCTTCAATTCTTTTGCAGCTTTTCTCTCTTTGAGTTTCTTCAATTTATCTGCAAAATAAAATTCAAAACTGTCAGAAGATAAATGAGATTTTCCAATGTTTATCTGTTTAACTTCTTCATCATCACTGTTATCTGTTGAACTGTTTTCAGAGGAAACAAATTTTCCATCTTGACTCTCCTCATTATCCGACATCACATCCATCCACTCCTTCAGCAACTCTGGCTTTTGCACAATCTGAGCAATAAAAACTTTAACATTTGGATCAGCTGGAATAAACTTGTCCCAGCTAAAACCATCAGCCACTTTCTCATCATCTTGATCAGTGATGCCATAGTAAGCCTTCTTGTTTGCATCTTCGATCATTTTCCCATGTGACGTTTGTGGATCTTTTTGTTGATGTGGTAGATGAGTAATTTGTTGATATATGGATTTCTTATAATAATCAACTTTTCCAAAAGAATCCTTTGCTCCTCTTGGCTCCTGATTCTTGCACTCTCTTTTAAAATGGCCTTTCTCCCTGCAAAGAAAACAGACAACTTTAGATTTATCAAAACCTAAATTAGAAAGATTTACATCCAAGAAATCACTTCTTCCTGTAATCATTCTAAATTTTTCTGCTCTCCTCAAAACACTAGCTAATGCCCATTTAATGTCCATCAGTTCCAACTCCTCTGCATCGATCTGGTCATAATCTTCCTTTGTGAGCATCGGATTGCCAATTTTTCCGGCAATCAACCCTTCATAAGATTCTAATGCAGTGACCAGTAATCCCATATGACTTTTCACAACTTCTTCAGAATAATTTTGTCCATTTTGAAGATGTAAAGCCACATTACACTGAATCAGATGCCCATTTCCGACAGATGCACTTTGAACACTTGGAGGATTCACATTTGTAAATCCACTAGTATTGATTGAGCTTTGACTGCTTGTTCCGGAAGAATTTCCTGCACTAAATGTTGTTTGGATTTTTGGACTCGCTTCAACTGTCTGAACATTTCCTTTATAGTACAATTTGATATCTTGTTGATTGCTTGAACTGTTCATTCTAGCAATTTTCTGCTGTTCAAGATCCTGTGCCTCCAGCTTTTCAATAAACTGAACAATTGATAATCTGCAAAACTGTCCAGAATTTTTCAGAATCATCAGATATGTACCCCATTCCTTTTGCGGTAATGCATCAGCAAGCTTTTCTACCCATTCTGCTGGAGTTTTTGTAATCTTCACCTGTGACACGGTGCGTACAAGATGACAATATCTCTCAATAAGAGTCTTTGTTGTCTCACCAGGCATACAAGTAAACAATTCAAACTCCTTTTTCAACAAAGCTGCTTTACTCTGTAGCATTTATGTACTTCCTTCAAATTTCTTTTTAAGAGCTTCCCAGATAGAATAAGCACTGTCATCATGTTGAAGCAACACAAATATATCCTCTTTAACAGCTTGTTGTAATAGATTGATCGTCATTTTCTCTCCTTTATAACTTTCTCGTTCTTGCTCTGTGAATTCTGAAATGATTTTACCAACTCCCACTGAGTTTTGTGGCCTCTCATATTCAGTTTCAATGCTTTCCCAAGCTTTTAAATGATTTGCCTGAACCCAATTCTCGAAATGTTTCTTCCATCCATGATAATCTTCAATTTCCATAAGTTTCGGGGGTTTTTGCATTGTTCCGGTTTCATTCTCCATGTTCATGTTTTTAGCAATGTCACCCGGAGTAGTCGGAGATGTTGCGAAAGCGCTGTAAAAATCTTCACTCATGATTCGATATCGAAGAATTTCCCAAACTAGCTTTCAAACGAACTGGTTCACCTCGTGAAAACACCTGACAACAAACAAACAAAACAATCAGTTTAAACGAAATGAATATGTAAAATTGTGTTGATGAAATCAATCTAAGACTCGTGTCGAAGATTTGTGGACTCGTTTCAATGTTGATGACGTGAGACCGCTGAATGAATGAACTTTGCCAAAAAGATATGAATTCAATTGAGCCGAACTTTCAACTGTGCTGACAGCTAACAAAGATGATTGGGCTGTTAAAAATGATGAACTTTGGGCCGAAGACTTAAACCTTGGGCTGAAGACTTTAAAGATGAAGACTTTATAATGTTGAAGACTTTAAAGATGATGACCCTTGGGCTTAGAAAGATTTAGTCCGAGATTTACACAAAACAATCTTTTAACTTTTGTTGATATATGAATCCGACAAAAGACTTGGGCCGTTGAATTACTTGGGCGGACAACACACTTAATAATCTCACCAAACTTGACTTTAATAGGCTGAAGATATATGATGGGCTGACTACAAACCCACTAAGCCGATAACTTTTATGATTAAACACTTGGACCGAGATGTATTAATAACCATTCACATGTACCGACAACATTTACTACACTATCATATGTTCACATGCTCAAATTTCACCAACTTTCAAGACTCTTTCATTGGGCCTTTAAATCTGACTTCACATGCAATTCTTGGAACAATTCAAAACAATCAATTACTTTGTATGTCGACAAAAACTATTCACGTGATCACATGACACACTTTGACCAACTTTCACATGCAATCCGATAAAACAAGACTCGATTTTAATTGAATTTTCTAATTAAATGTGGCCGACAACTTTATCCTTTGCATGCAAACTGGAATTCTCACTAGACCTCCATTTACACAAGCGGACAACTTTAATTGTTCAATTCAAACAACCGACAACACTTTGAATCACATGAACTGATACACGCATGTGATTTCTTTTCCCGAAGTACTGACACCCTCGTTCAGAATGTTATACTCAAATCAATGTACACACTCAAACAGTCTATATTCACGTAACATGAAGTCCCGAGACAATTAATGTTGCAGATAACTGTTGACAGACACTTTCAAGCAGTTCACACTTTAAAGTTTTGGAGCGGAATCAGACACTTATGTTGGAGCGGAATCTCAAACTTAGCAGTATGGTAGTCAGGAGCGAAATCAGTAAACACTTAGGAGCGGAATCAACATTTGGCAGCCAGGAACGAAATCAACAGCAAGTTTAGGAGTGGAATCAGACTTTCAAGAGCGAAATCAGAAATGATCATTACGAGCAGAATCAACTCGGAGTCCAATTTTGTCCATTTTTAAGTCGATTTTAGCTATGAAACTTTCAAGGATTTGTTAATAGTCACTTTTATACAATTTGTGAAAATTTGAACCGGTTTTGACCGTTAAATCTTTCTGAAATGAAGAAAGAATGGTGTAGAAGACAGAAAAACAATGATATTCAACTGAATTCGACAGAACTCCTCGTAATTGGCTCTGATACCAATTATAGGATCGTATACGGACCTGAACGAGTCTTTCAGAGGAGTTTTAATCAGTTACAGGTGTGGAAAACAAGTAACTGATGTAGAAACAACAAGCAATTCACTTTAAACACACTTTGGTATTGATCTCTAACAGTTTACATGCAAACGTCACACCGGCAGCACCTCGGTATGGAAATCAAGAACTCTACTAACTAATTTCGCTCTAAACATTCACCACCTATATATAGTAGCCTTGATTCCGCCCGAAATGACACGGAACATGTAGGAGCGGAATCAGAATTTGAGATTCCGGGCGGAATCACTAACATGTGCATGTTGAGCGAAATCAGACTTTAATATACAATTCTATTTCAAACTTGAATATGACATTTTGTCTTCTAGTGAGCATTTCATTCGAATTCATATGCTGATGTAGGAATGATGATGCAAGCACTTAGGTCACTTGGATGATGTCATCATCAAGAATGATGACATCATTCTTGTTCCGAACCGCAACGTATTCGGGACTCGACATAAGACAAAGACGACAGATGAATGCACTAACAAAGGTAGTACCTTTTGAATATCCTACTATGAATCCCTCATATGAAGATATGGAAGATTCTACGAGGATTTGGATAACAAAAATCGGATCACACAATATCATAAAAGAGAACACATAAACACATAATCGCATAATTGTTTAATTTAACCTTTAATTTGTTATCTTTGGACACGGGTATTTAATGCACACCAGGAATCCAATCCGTGGATTTCATTTGGCACTTTAAACATTTTCAAGAATCTAACTATGAAGATAGGAAGATCTTAATAGGAATTCGGCTTGTCCTTATTGAATTGTAATGTACGTATTAAGGCATACAAGGAATCCAATCAAGGGCTCCGATTTGAGCGATAATCATCCACCAGGATCTATTTGTGGGGATAAGAAGATCCTATATGGATTTTTTTATTTTTATTTTTGGAATTCGAAGAGCGGGAGACGCTTCAAAACCTTGCACTAGACGTGCTTAAGTCGATAAACGAGGTAGAGTCCTCATGAAGTTGAGGTGCTAGATATGCCAAGGCAACATATGAAGCAGAATTTGAAGGTTGGGTAATATGAGCAGAATGCTTTTTCAAAAACTATGCATGGGGTTCTTATCAGAAATACGTTTAATGTTTTTGAAATCCTACATAATACTTTTGAAATCATAAAGTAGGCGCATTAGGTAAGTATATTTGTAAAATGTTTTAAAATCATGCGAGATATATTTTGAAATTACGCATAAGGATTTTGAAAATATGGATAAAGCCTTTGAAATCATGCATTTGATACATTAAGTAAATATACTGTGTTAAAATTGTTTTCAAACTATATGAAATATTTTGAAATCATGAGGGTTGTGTTTTGAAAAACATATACTATGTATGTTGTTATAAAAACTAGAATGCAATGATATGGGTATGAGATCGAAGAATACCCTTAGTTATTAAACCAAGGATTTAAAGCGATTACTCAAATTGTCACTTATTTTATGTACTTCGTTTCTTAGAATGAAACGAGCACTTAGAATTTTTGAGGAAATCATAAGTGATCACATGAACGAGAGAACTACAAATATGGTTCTTTGGTGTAGGTATCGTAGGGGTATGCCATACACACATATGCAACTATATTTGTACATCAGAATTAAGAACAACTATTTATTTATAAACCAAACAAGTTGTTTTGGAGTTCAAGAAAAACAAAAGAAACAAAAGCGTGAGATTTAAACTAATTCAAAGCTGCAACGTCATCTAATCAGCCAGATGCTCATTCATGGGTCGGATTGGTATTGACAAGCTTTGATAATTGGTTCCTGAAATAACCCGTCTCGCCATAGTTGTAGCAAATACCAGGCGGGAAACGAGTTTGAGCAAGGTTGCCTTGGGGTTGGTTTGGACCACCTTGGCTTGGGTTGAACCAACAAGCATTTGCCAGATGACCGATTTGCCCACATGATGCACACAGAGGACACCGTAGGTAAGCTAGGTGAGGTGCATTACATTTGTTGCACATCGATGCAATACCGGTATAAGGTTCCCTTGCAGGAGGTTGAGCAGCAGCAGGATTCGCAACAGCTTTGTTTTGGATAGCAAAGCTGCACGTTTTAATCAAATGTCCTCATCGTCCACAGTGGTTACATTTGAAGCAGGGTGTTTGATTCGGATGATGGCCCTTGCATTGATTGCAGAAAGGAGCAGTCCCCAAGTACGGCTTCTTGGCTGGTGGTGCTGCCACCTGGCTAGGTTCTGCTTGATTTGGTGTAACGACTGGAGGAATCTTTGAGGCTTTACGCTTCCTTGACCTTTTCGAAGGCTTGGCTTCTTCTTCTTTCAATGCTTCTTGGGTGGCTTCATTATTGAGACGAGACATGGCGACACCTAATTCCACAGACTTCAGGATTACTTCGCCTATTCGTTGGGCAAATTTGGCAGTTTGCTCGGACATTTGAGTGTCGCTGTGATGAAGAGACATTCTGGAGGAAATGAAAGACATAAGAGGAAACAAGTGAAATGTTATCAGATAATCAAAACAGAACGACAACGCATAGAAATTGCGATCATTTGTTTGTTACCTAAGTCAAACAAATAAGACGGTGACTAATCAAAGTAAACGGGTCATATTAATGTATCACTTGAAGACATGCTCGCCTATAAGTGAACACTCACCCCAAGAGTTCCCAGGTAAGAGTGACTGGTCCGATACTGCAGATTTGTACGAACACTCTAGCCTTAGACAGAAAATTCAGGGTACAGGCATTCACCCTTCCAGTATGCACGTGTTCACATTATAAGACCCAAACCTTGATGAGATTTTGAAAACATAGAGGGTTCAAAACCTTATAATAAATCATCCTAGAACAGATGATTGGTTTTCAAAGTGGATTCGAAATTTGTGTTCTTGTTGTGGTTGTCGCCTAAGGATAGGTGACGGTATTGTTTTAAGATCTAAACACAAGAATCTTGTGTTAGGGTCCTACGAAGGTTATAGACTAGGTCAAAGCATTACTAATAACCTAATTCCCTATAACCATGAGCTCTGATACCAACTTTTCTGTCACACCCCGACCACTTAAAACAACAAATCGCGGTGGAATCGTCGGGGAGTGTTGTAACCGAATCATTGTTTCAAAACACACGGAAAATTTGAATTTTTGTTTTATTAATCATTAAACATTTACATTGTCTGGAAATCTAAATAAACAAGTTAAACATAGTCTATCATTGTTATTAAGTCACTAAGGCCTCGTCCAGTCCTATGTGAGCATGCATCCTAGCAATCAACATCATTCAACAACCCCTGAAACATATGTGAAAACAAAGTCAGCAAAGAAATGCTGGCGAGCACATAGGTTTATAAGAGTGTCGGATTCATGGCTAGTTTACATGTTGCAATACTTAATTAAAAACCTTGTTTTGAAAAGTATAGTATTGTGACATAATTAACCAACTCAAATCAAGTTGGTTATAATTTATAAGATCTCGTAGCCATGATTCTTAACCCAAAACATTTATTTAATTAAATCAAATTGTAAAACTTCTCGTAAAAACTCATTAATAAAACTCGAATGGTTTATATTATTCAGAAAAGCATCATTGTGTGACATCGTTTCAGAATCGTTTACCCAAGTGAACTAAATAACGCCACGGTATGTAATATGATGAAAACACTTATATATAGGAAGTACCAGCGGCGTATCAACCATGCTTTCATCATATTACACCCGTCCCGTTACCTAAACACTAACGAAATACCATTCGTTTACCCAAATTGTTTAACTCATTTAAATCGCTTCAGTCGTTTAAATCATTCTCGTTTTAATTGTGAAAACTACTTTTGGTCGTCTCGCTAATAACATTCAAACCTTCGTGACTCGACTATCTCGTGTCTCGCATTAATAAACCACCAAAGGGTAAATTAACAATCACAGATTCAGTCGTTACCCACCTAACCCACACATAACCATGGGTGCAGTCTGATAACGGGATTTGTTAGATCCTATGGTACCATAACCTAATACTGGTCAGTTCGGCCAAAACTAATGAATGTTATTCATTATGTAATTACAACCAACAAGTTTATCCAAATTATTGAAATCGTTATTAATTTAATATAAACATTTTAATCATTTTCAAAACCATCGTTAAAAATATCGAAATCATTTAACACATATGAATCACCCCAAAACATTTGAAAACAGTAAAATAGGGGAACTATGTACTCACATGGGAATGCTTAGAAGACTTGAACAACAACCAAGCAAAGCTAGAGGGATCACGGAAATCAATCGGCACCTAATATAAGTAACTATGTAAATAAACCGGACCTAAATCGGAAGATCGGATAGGATGAGGTTTCGTAAACCGAATGAGCATTGGAACTCATATGACATGGTTTAACAAAGCCTATATCCTAAATTGAAACCTAACCTAAGTGCTTACGACCCATTAAGGTAGCTTACGCTACTTTAACTCGTCGTTCGTGCAAAAGCGCGTTCGAGACGTCTAACTAGTCCTATGACAAGTATTATATGCCTAAACATGTTGCATAATCAATCAAGTGACAAAATTTTATGTTAAATATGCTTAAAATTCAATTATGCATGAAAAGGGTATTTTGGTCATTTTACCTAAGGCATATAAACTATCTATCATACAACTACTTAAACTATGTGACCATAAGGTATAACCTTTGAAGGTTATTCCCTATACAACTATGGTCACTAACATGCTTGGTCAGATCCTAATGATCGACCAAATGGGTCTAGTTCGAAAGTCTAAGCGGTGGTTTAGACCGCTTGACTTACGACTCTACACAAGCACTAAACTAAAAGTGACGAGTTAAACATGTTAAAACAAGTTTAACGAAGTTAGAAAATAGGTTTTTGATATCTGTAGGATCGTGAGACGACCTAACGAGTCGATCAGAAGAGTGCTCAGACAGAATCAGAGGCGGAATTCATTGATTATGTCTTTGTTTAGCTTGTATAACACAAGTATCACTATTAACTGTCTCTTGTATTGCTCAAAACTCCTTTACAGACTCGGAGACACCTCGACAGCACCTCGGCATCGGAAACAAGAACTAACTAACTGATATCGCTTCAAGGCTATTTATAGTGATAGGGTTTCGCTTGAGAGTGACACTTGTCATTTCAAGCGAAATGACTTATGTTGGTTTCGCTTGAAATGAAGTTTGTCACTTTCAAGCGAAATTGCATGTTCAAGCGAAATCCCAACTTAAACACTCTAAAATCTGATATTTTCTCGTATTACAAGCCCTGATCTATCAGTTCTAGTCTAAGACTCGAACAAAGATGAAGTCGACAGACAACTGCACCAACAGACTCCCCCTTAAAGTCTTCCAGGTACCCAGACAGAAAATGACGACGGAGACAACTCCGGCGACGGCGAAGGCAAAATCCACCGGCAAGCGTAAAATCAAAAAATCCGGTGCGCCAGATATAGCTCCAATCACTCTCTCTTCAACTTCCAATTCTCACAACCACGAGAGCAATGGCTCAAAGTCAACATCAAAATCATACGTGGACCTGACCGGAGAAATAGTTTCCGTAGATGACGCCGTAAAGGTGTCTCCGTCATCTAACGGCGTGAACGTTTCAACGAAAAAGAAAACGAAGAGCGAGGATAATCATAAGAAGAAGATAAAAGATGAGAGTGACGAGAAAGACGGTAGTTTGTTGTATTAGATTCCGATGAGTCGCGTGAGTCGGATCATTAAGAGTGAAGATCCGAACATTCGTATCACTCAAGAAGCGGTTTACATCATTAACAAAGCTTCGGAAAAATTTCTTCAGGTGTTCACCACAGAAGCATATGCTAGTGCTTTTCTGGATCACAAGAAACATATCGATTACAAACACCTTTCATCGATTGTTGGCAAGCGGAAGAGATTCGACTTTCTTTCAGATTTTGTTCCTGAGAAACTGGAAGTAGAAGACGCGTTATCAAAAATACAAGCAGTAGAGAATTGAAATGGGGGTCTCGATTGTACTACGAGAATGCCGATTCTAATTTTTGTAAAATTACTGTGCATTTTTGTGTTGTTAAGGTTTGATTATATTCAATACAAGAATGCTGATGTCTTAGGTTCAAGTAGCCAAGAACTGAATCAGAAATCACGACCTTGAGACTATAAAAAAATAAAAAAAAATTAAGCAATCTGATGATAAACAGATTCTTGTTTTGCAGGAAAATTTTGAGAAGTTGAAATATGAAAATGTCAAACTGTTGAGTGGTTTGAACAGTTTGACATTAGAAAACAACAACTTGAAAGAAAAAGTTAAAGAGTTTGGAAAATCAAAACTCAAAAATTGTTGGTAATAAGTGGTGCATGTTTAACCACAGTGCTCAAAAGCCAAATCCAGCAAACAAAAAGAGAAATGATTATCACCAAGCCAAACACTGCTATGATCTGAATGTTTGGGCTGAAAGTGGTGATTGGTACGATAACAGATTGTTTTACACTTGTGGTGTGAGAGGACACATTGCTGTTAACTGCCAGAACTGGAGTTATGAATCGAGAAGATGCTTTGAATGCAATATCAAATGACACATTGTCAGAGATTGCCCAATGAGATCAAAGAAAAGATCGAGGGCTAATTCTCATAAATTGGCAAAGAAACCAGTCAATGTCAAGCCCAAAGAACAGAAAGTTCAAGAATCTAAAGTTCAAGAACAGAAAGTTTTCGAAAAGAAAGTTAAGCTTTCACAAGGGCAGAAAGACAGACTGAGGAAGAAGAGGAAGAAAGCGAGAGAATATCTCGAAAGGATTTTATCCTCGGATACAACTGGTAAAACAGATAAAAGTTCTAATAAATCGTCTTGCTCTCCAAAGAATGACAAATCAAGCAAAACGCATTCATCGGATACAAATCTGAGGACGAAAGAGGGAAAGAAGAAGAAGAAAGTTTGTGGCAATGAATATGTTTCTTCAGAAACAAAGGAGCCACATGTTGGCGATGAATCTGGCTCATCAAAGTCAGACAAGCTACATTCAGGCAATGATTCTGGTTCGTTGAAACCAGAGGAGCCATTTGTTGAGGTAAAAGTTGAGAATTCTGGTCTAACAATGGATGATGAAAAATTTCCACCATTGTTGAACAAGAATTCAAAATCACCCATGGACCGTCAGGCTTGGGTGAATCTGTTTAAATGAAAAAAACCTGACTTGCCGGAGTTCCCAGGTTGGTAAGTGTGGAGCAGGTATTGGCACATTTCTTGAGAAATTCACGAAAGTGATATTTCGACTTACAAGTGGTAAATCAGGGACATTAAGTTGTACTTGATTTTCTACATGAGATTGAGTTAAGAAAATCGGGAAATATAAAATATGACAAGTGGTTAAAGAAAACAAGGTGATGAAACCCCGAATTTGAGAATTGACACACAAAACTTATTTTCCGGAAAATCCATTTTGATTAAAACAAACTTAAGTGTTTTGAAATCACTATGGGAAAATAGTTTGTTCTCAGGGGGAGTTCTGATTGTTCAAGCCAAGTGAATGGAGAATTGAAGTAATTCTCATCATGTTGTCATTTACTTTGTACAGTTCATTTTCAATTTTTTCCCAGAAAATCAAAATTGAGATATATTTTGATTTTAGGGGGAGTAAAAATTAAAAAAAAAATTATTAGAAAATTTGAAAATTACAAAAACATTGAAAAAAAATGCAAAAATGAGTTTTGTTGTGAAAAAGAGGAAATGATAGTAGATCAGTTGGACTGTCACATCATGCTAAAGAAATGGAGAGATAAAATGTGATAAACGATCTTACTAAAGGTGTGACGGTAGGCTCAACTAGACTAGTAGATTTGTTATAACGATACAAACTTAAATGAAAAAGCCTAGTTCTAGCGGGAAGCATGGTCGATAGCATAGTACTTAGTTTTGTCCTTCTTGATTGTGTGACTACTCAGTAATCGCTGATTGTCGAAAGACATAAAACTAGTTAAATTTGTGAACTTTCACAACTTTGCTAAAAAGTCGTTGTGATTGTGCATTTTATTTTGCGAAGATTTAAACTTGTTTTATTTCTTTATTTTGTTTAAGCATTGGACATCCTCTGCGTATACGTGAGTATCGACCTCGATGTTATTGCCTAAACGTTCTGCTTTATTTTCTTTGGTGTTTCGTTTAAGCTTTGGATCACCTCTGCGTATACGGAAGTATCGACCTGGTGGTTAAAGCCTAAAC
This sequence comes from Helianthus tuberosus, assembly GCA_030545235.1. NCBI lineage: Eukaryota > Viridiplantae > Streptophyta > Magnoliopsida > Asterales > Asteraceae > Helianthus > Helianthus tuberosus. Next base: position 26,083 of record JARYGA010051596.1, on the reverse strand, counting down.
AACTTCAACTTGTTTTATTTTTCTTATTTTGTTTAAACATTGGACTTTCTCTGCGTATACGGAAGTATCGACCTGATTGTTAATGTTTAAACATTCTGCTTTATTTTCGCACAAATCACAGTCGATAAAAGTTTAAAGGCATTACTTGAGATAGTGTATTGCATGATGAGGGGATATGCTGAGATCGTGGGGTCCATAAGAATTTAGTGAAAATTAATATACCTTAACGTATCGGTAAGCATTTCGAAAGTTTTTAGATTGAGTTTAAGTGGACAACAATATCGTCAATCTATGTGAATCGTTTAGAACTGAAAATGTTTAAAGCTTAACGGTGCTAGTGACAAGTCATATAAACTGATATGATCCTCTTACACAAACTCGAAAAAAATATTGTTTGTAAATATTTCATTTCTGCATTTAAAATTCTATTCTTGCATTTATGTTTCATATTTTTGAAAAATTCAAAAAGATTTTCGACAACTGATGTTGGAGAACTGATTTTCAAAATTCCAAGTGCTGAACATGATGAACAGGATTGGGTGTATGTGCTTATGTGAAGGAATTTTGATTTAAGAAAGAAGTTGAGATTAGTTAATCAGGGTCATTAATTTGAACTTGATGTAACTATTAATAGTAAGTTTTTCTTATTGATTTAAGTAAAAAGTTATGTTTTAGTGAGAAGTGTGTAGGTGATGAGCTTAAACAGAAATAAAGCCAGGGTTTGATCTCACGGCGATAACTAATTCCAGACTGAAAATCCCAGCTTGATGAAAGGGGGAGTCTGACGAGGTTAGAGCTAGAGAAAAGATCCGGGTATACGGTTCCAGGAGAAATTCCTGAAGAAGATCGATCAAGATTGAAGAATCGTCATGTTGAAGACTCTCACTGAAGATTCCGTCAACATTCAAAGGGGATTCTGTTGGTGCAGTTGTCTGTCGACTTCATCTTTGTTCGAGTCTTAGACTAGAACTGATAGATCAGGGCTTGTAATACGAGAAAATATCAGATTTTAGGGTGTTTAAGTTGGGATTTCGCTTGAACATGCAATTTCGCTTGAAAGTGACAAACTTCATTTCAAGCGAAACCAACATAAGTCATTTCGCTTGAAATGACAAGTGTCACTCTCAAGCGAAACCCTATCACTATAAATAGCCTTGAAGCGATATCAGTTAGTTAGTTCTTGTTTTCGATGCCGAGGTGCTGTCGAGGTGTCTCCGAGTCTGTAAACGAGTTTTGATTTTCCAATTTTTTGTGATTTTTATCACGATTGGATGATGGAACTGATGAGCTTTTATTTTCTTTTTGAACATTTTTCGGATTTTTATCCTTCTGTTTTTGTTCCACATTCTTCTTTACAGGTTTTTGCGTTGAGCATTCACCTTTCTCAGTAGAATGTAAAACAGTTTCTTTAAACAATTCATTTAATTTCAAAGAGTAAAATGCACGGATAGTCCCTGTGGTTTGGTGAAATTTCACCTTTAGTCCCCAACTTTTCAAAACTACACTCTTAGTCCCTGTGGTTTGACAAGTTGTTACTCGGATAATCGCCAAAGCGGATGGAGGTTAGTTTTTATGGTTAAGTGGGTGTGAAATGACAAGGACTATCCGAGAAATAACTTGTCAAACCACAGGGACTATTCGAGTAACCTTCATCCGCTTTAGGGACTATCAGAGTAACAATTTGTCAAACCACAGGGACTAAGAGTGTAATTCTGAAAAGTTGAGGACTAAATGTGAAATTTCACCAAACCACAGGGACTATCCGTGCATTTTACTCAATTTCAAAAATAATTTTCTTTTCTCAACATCATCATCAGTTTTCTCATCACAATCTTTAACTTTGACTTTGTCAAAGTTTGTGACATTGTCACTTATTGGAACGGCATTGATCGGTTTTGGACATGGATAATCTGGTGTTGATAACGAAGTCTCAAAACCTTTCAATTTCTCTTCAAGCTCTTTGATTTCATTTCGAGCAAATTCAGCTTCATTTTCAAGCCGAATGATTTTTTGAAGATGAGAATTTATTTCAATTTGTTTTTCAAGATTATTTTTAAAAATAGCAGATTTTTCATCTTCTAAAACCTTCATTTGGCTTTGAAAATCTTTTTCAATTTTTCATTTTTCATTTTCAACCTCTTTAACTTTTTCTTTCAAGTTGTTGTTTTCTAATGTCAAACTGTTCAAACCACTCAACAGTTTGACATTTTCATATTTCAACTTCTTAAAATTTTCCTGCAAAACAAGAATCGATTTATCATCAGATTGCTTCTCATTCTTCATCTTTTTGACTTCCAATGTCAAACTTTCCGCATCCTTCAAGAGTTTGGCATTGTCAGCTTCAAATTTATCACATTTAGAACATACTGATTCAGAATTCGACGATCCAATCTTCTCAGATTCTTCATTCTTTGAAATTTTCTCTGTCTCTTTCCAGAATGTTCCTACACAAAAAAAATTAACGAAATCAAGAGGATTCGCATTCTTATCAATATAACAACCCCTCTTAATGTCATAGTTCATGACATTTTTTTGCTGCAAGACACACACATATTCTTTTATCTATTTCAACAATTACATTCAAACTTATGTTCTCTAGGTTTCTTTTTATTTTGTCCATCAATTCTCTTTTCCTATTATCATTCTCATAACTGTGTGTTTTGAGCTATCCTGGAGTGTTTTTCGCGTTAAACTGATTACGTTTACGCATCAGTTTGCGTATAACTTTCTAGAAAGCGATTTATAGCTTGAAATTGAACGAAAATTGATATGTGCAAATGATACACATATTTATACAAATCCCAAGTATGAAATACAATATTTCATTGATTTGGAATTTGTTTGATGGCCGTGGAGGCACAGATGTCACATGACAAGCCCAAAATTCAATGATTCAACTGTCTTAAGCCATGGCACTTGGCAAGGAACTGCACCAAGCCTCCAACTAAAAGAAACTCAACCCCTCCTCAACCTGCTACCAGAAACCCAGAAAGAACTATTGTTCCAGCAAATACTACAGCGACTGCTTCTTGCAGAACTGCCTCTAACACAGCGATGGTGGTTCAGATTAACGCCTCGTTTGGCTAGAGCATTGAGATTCAACACCTCAATCTGATAGCTCTTGAGAATCAAACACCTACTGACAATATGGCATTCATGGCTCAGGTTTAAGGAATGCTGAAGAGGTAAATTCTTACTTATGTACTCCTGATTGTAGCGGTAGGGTAGCAACTTATCGTTTACACAACTCAGAACTGAGCTCAGTCTTCAAGACATAAAAGGAACAATTCTGCTTTAAAGAAAAATGAAAAAATTTACATAGAAAAAATAGAAGCTCAACAAAAAGATATTGCTAAACTTCAATAAAATCTGAGTGTGAAGTGTTATGTATACGATGATGCTAAAGAAACCATGCGTGTCTTGACGAAGGACCTAGAAGAAATCAAACTAAAATTTCAATTAAACGAGATAAATATTAAGAAATATGACACTTCTAGTAAATTGGCCAAAGACCTATGTGATAAACAATTAGAGTACAAACGAAAGAAAGGGTGTGGTTTAGGTTACAATAAAGTACCTCCACCGTTCAATCATAACTACACCTATTTGCCCATGACAGTAAATGAATTAGAAAGAGCTAAAAGTATGTCTTATGGTCCAAGGACTAATGACGCATCGATCAATGGTGAACCTGGTGGAAAACGAACAGATCAGCCGATTAAGTTTGTCTCTAAGTCTACGAAAAATACTAATGCTTTTTCTACCCTTGCAGATGAAGTAGTTGTTGAAGATGTGATTGGTGATGAACAAGCATTCATTTCTAATGAAATTTTGAATAAATTTGATTTTGATAACACTTTGCTTTTTGAGATTCTTAGTACTATGTGTGTTGGGCATGATGTTTTGGGCGAAAACTTTGATGCTTGTGGTGAAAATTTAGACTCTTTACATGATGATGGTTTATTTTCAGTCAGTAATGAATGTGATGTTTCTTGTTCAACAGTAACTGAAGCAGAACAGACAAATGAAAATGAAAGTGTTGATCAAAATTGTTCTAATCATTCATTTAATCTGTCTCAGAAGATGTCCCTGATGAAGTATCCAGTGGGACCTCTGAAACACTTTCACAAGATGATCAGAACACATCATTGAAAAATTAATTCACAAGTGAACCAGTTTTTAATACACTTGAATCATGTAAACCTAAACTTGAAAACGAAAAGGTGATTACGCTAGAAAATGAGTCACAAAATGTTCTTTCTGAGTCAGAACTTAGAGATGAATCTTTTTCAACAGATAAATTAGAAAATTATGTAAAAGAAGATAATCAACAAATGCCTAATTTTCATACATTTGTTAGTTCTGGTCAACAGGTACCGAGACACCCAGACGAGGCACATGGAACACAAGCAATGCAACAAAAGCAAGCTCATTTATCTAGACCAATCAGATCTGCTAATACATCTAGATCTCTGAATCTCCATACATCGAAACGATAGACACGTTTCAACTGTGAAATTCCTGGACGCATTGCTAGAAATTGTGTTCATCGCCCCAACATGCAGCAAAATGCTAAAAATGCACAAAATCAAAATGTTAAGCACAATCGACAACGTTATTTTGAGTCCGTGATGAATGCCAAGTCCGAGACAATGGTAAATAATTCTCGCAAAACTAAACCTTCTGATCAAGATTGGAATGCAGCTAAACAAAGGAACCAAAATCGACAAAAGGGTTTTCAAAATAATTCAGATAAGAGTTTTGGTAAAAATGCATACAAACGATCAAACAGACATTGGAAACCTAAAGTTAGTGTTGCTTAATCTTCTACATCTCAGAAAAAATTTGCTCATATTGAATCCTCAAAATTTTTTAAAAAATAAAATTTTGTTTGGCAAAAGGTGTCCAATATTGATGCTTAACGAAAACCCAGGTCCACTATGGGTTAGGTTTCAAAAACTAACTAATCCCGCTACTTTTGTAGGAACAGATGTGGAGGACTATCATACGTCTTTGGTACATGGATAGTGGCTATTCCAGGCACATGATGGGAGGCTTATCCCAACTCATTAATGTCAGAGAGTTTGACGGTGGATATGTCTCATTTGCGAGAGGAGAATCTGGTAGAATCGCTCTAAAAGGAACAATGCAAAATGGGGTGTTGAGCTTCAAGAATGTAAATTATGTTCTTGAATTAAAACACAGTCTCCTGAGTATCTCTCATATCTGTGATAAAGGAATGATTGTTCATGTTACTAAAAAGGGGTGCTACATCTTGAAACTGGGAATCGTGATACTTGAAGATTGGTTTTTGATGATAGCTGAACGAAGAGGAAATGCCTATGTCATCGGCATGAACAAGAAGTCCACTGAAGAAATTACTTGCCTATTTTCAAAGATATCAGAACATGACGATCTCTTATGGAATCGCCGCCTTGGACATAGAAATATGAAAAACTTAAATCTTCTTGCCAAAGGTCAAATGGTCCGTGATCTACCGATCAAAGATTTCATGCTGGTAGAGAAATGCGTTGCTTGTGCAAAAGGGAAGGTGTATTGAAAGCCTCATAGATCCAAACCTATGCCATCGACCAACTATGTGCTTTAGTTGCTTCACATGGATCTATTTGGTCCAGTAAATGTACTGAGCATTGGCAAAAAAATCTTACTGTTTCTTGACAGTTGATGACTATTCACGCTACACTTGGGTATTCTTTTTGAGTCACAAGAATGAGATTGCTGAGTTGGTTAAACGATTCATCACTTTTGTTGATAATCAAGCGACCAAGAAGGTCAAGGCAATTCGATCTAATAATGGGACACAGTTCAAGAATATCACCTTGGATTCATTTTGCGCTTAAAAAGGAATTGACAGACAATATAGTGTACCAAGAACTCCGTAACAAAATGGAGTGGCTGAGAGGCGAAATCGTATTCTTATTGAGGTTACACGAACCATGCTAGCTGACTCAACTCTTCCTACTTTATTTTGGGCTGAGGCAATTAACACGGCTTGTTACGTCTAGAATCACGCCTTAGTTAACAAACGTCATATGAAAACACCCTATGAGATTCTGGAAGGATGTAAACCCTCGGTATCACACATTCGCATTTTTGGTTGTCCATGTGTGTTACTACTTTAGGACGCAAATGGAAAGTTTGAGGCCAAGGGGGATGGATGTTACTTTATTGGATACGCTAAAGGCTCTTCTTATAGAGTATAAATAAAGTGACCAAAAGAATCGTCGAGTCGTGCAACATTGACTGGCTTGAAGAGAATGAAACAGATGCTAGAGTTGGTCCAGACTGGTTATATGATTATGCTCATTTGTTTAAATCTTTTAACATTTCGTCTAGTGTTCCTACAGATGAAGGTGTTTCCACACCGTCACAACCTTTACCGTATGGTGACGCATGTAACAACCCGACCTTTAAAGTCAAAGTACAAGTATAAGTCAAAGTCGAAGGACGAAAAGATTGCTAATCAGATCTGTCATTTCTGACTTAATTATTCCTTGTACTCTTTGACTAGATAATCGATACTTCGCTTGACGCTGTTTTGTTTTACGATTTATTAATATGTGAAGTAACAATGCGATAAACATAATTAAACGCTAATCTACTAACGCTATCACACCCTATCGCATCGCAATTCGAATTGCAGATTCTGGATATTGTGTTACGTGTGTATGATATTATGTGCTTACTTGTGTGTGCTTATATTATGTTATTGGGTGTTATTCACAAACGCAATCGCAACTCTATCACAATGCAATCTCATCACGGACTCGACGAATAAGTTCTACCTTTATGTTATTTAGTAGTTATGTTATCTGTGTAACTAATGTGTAATACTATCGCATCGCTTACTCGCAACGCAACGCAACTCTCAACGCACAAAACGAAGTCGGAAACTAACTCACTCAAGCCATCCGATCGAATCACCCTTCGATCGAACGGTCATCCGACCGGATGACCATCCGATCGAAAGTCCATCCGACTCATTACATTGCACCGCCTTTCTCACTCTCACAATATAAATACCTCACCTGTCACATCACTGTTCACTGATGTGACAGCTCCCCTCGACCAGCATGCTCTTAGCCACTTTCCTTCCGATTCATCGCGATTCTTGTAAGTTTTCATCTCAAAACTTGTACTTTCTTCATCAATACACACTTCCTCATCATCTTCACCATCAAATCACAACTTTTAACCGTGAAATATTTGGATTTGGGCTGTTCTAAGATGATGTCATCATGGAGTTCTTATGAACATTGAGCTGAGACCTCATCTCCTCAAGAATGGTTCGGATCAGATGAATTTCTACACGTTTTTACATCATTTTCATCTAAAATCTAAACATTTTTTTAAATGTTTCAAACTTTTCTTCAACATTCTTAACTGTTCGCTCAAAACCGTTAGAATCTGGACTCGTTCGGATTCACTACTCATTCTCTAGTAGAAACCTGGACTGAGAATGGATTTCTAACGAAGAGACGACCAATTCACGGGATGAACATGAAACTCCGTCAAGAACAGTTAAGTCTGATCGAACGAGGTGATTCTCATCCGAGCGGAAGAGCTAGGCTTAATGCGATTCTCGTTGTTCAACACGTTGTCATACCGTCTCGGTTAAACCTTTGACTTAGCTGAATTTACAAAGTTTTCAACCTAAAACAGTCACCTGATTGAACAGCCATCAGATCGGATAGCCATCCAATCGAACAGCTATTCGACCAAGTGACTTGTGATGTTCAAACACTTAAACAATTCAAAACATCGAAGAATATCAGTCCACTCGGATCACCATCTGAGCGGACAGCCATCCGTCTGGATGACCGTCCGTCCGGATGGCCTGATATGTAGAGATATTTCAAACTTTTTAAAATACTACAACGAAAACTTCAAAGTTCATACACAAACACATCCTTCCCACACGAATGACTATCCGACCAAATGGTCATCCGTCCGGACGGTCATCTGACTGGATCACTGTTCGTCACTCAAACTCTCTGACGCACTGTTTAACGCACTGTTTAATGCTTACACTAGCGTTCTCTGATCAGGCTAACTCTCAAGCGCTCCCTTCAATCCAAGCTTGTGTTTATTTATTAAACACGAACTGTGAGTATACTCGAACCATTTTTGCTTTATGCACTTTTGGGTGTTACATACGTTACTTATATTAAATCACTATCAACACACAACGCAAACACTTTTATACGTTAACCACTCTCGCATGTTATACGTGTTATTCGATGAATGCTAGTATGTTATGTTTACACAGTGATTGTTGCCTGACACCTTAGCAACGATAGTACTATAGTTTGGACTCAGCACCTGTCGTGGACAGGGGTTGTTAAGGGCTTTTCTTCACGCATTACAGTGGTGATGTGTGTTGCGCATTTTACAACTCGCAGTCACATCTGTGCATATTTCATTGTTGATAACTTACCGTCTTCACATTTATATGTATTACCTGCTGGTTATGCGTAAATCGATTTCGCTACTATTATGCTATTAAACTTGTATGCTCACCTTTACACTATGTGTATTGACTTTTATTTTAACGTTTGTGACAGATGTTTAGGATGCTTATGTTATGCTTGCTGTTATAGAATCAAGTTAGGAGGTCTAGATACATCACATTTAAATCTGAGTTGTCAGAATAATTTAATTGTCTTTGAGAACACTATGTCTGTAATAACTGTTTTATTTGATATGTTATGGTATGGTATGGGACGTAACATTAAATATCTGGTAATTTAGTTGTCATGGATTCTCCTGGACAATCAGTTTCGCTCAGTGCCGCGCCCCGATATTTCCGCCATCGGTTGGGGTGTGACAGATTGGTATCAGAGCCATAACTATAGGGAATTAGGCCAGAATTGACCTAGTCCAGGTCGATGTCTTAGAAATGACCTAGTCTATAGTCTAAGTACCAAGACACCGCCTTGTGCAAACCCGGTAGGGGTTTTGCGCGACCTTACTCTTTATACTCTCGTTTGCTCTTGCTGAACTCCCTCTACATACTACAACCTTAGGAAAGGAATGCTGACAACACACACGGTTTTCGAAAATATTCGAGTGATTTGGTCGAGATTAGGCGTGAAAACCGTAAACTCCCGATAGAATCACTCACCCGATACGCATTTTTATTAATAAAACATGAGAATTTGTGTTGAGTCCGGTGTGAAAACCATACCTCAACGCGATTCTCCCTATCTATATCGTGATTATATCACACAAACAGGAATGAAGTTATTAAGTTAGGGGTGAAGCCCGCATATTAATGACACATTCCGCTCTATATATCTTGTTTTTACAAAAACTCTCACCAAAGTCTCGATCCAACGACTGGGGTAACGCAATGGCTGAAAGGATGCGTGTTGTTCGCCCAGATTGAGGCGAGAGCATAGTCTATTAATCCAATGCGTGTACTCGAAGTCCTTGAGAATAGTCGAATCACTTTGGGTAGTCAAAGTCTAGCACACCCGAGACATTATATTTTCAAGCTACGATTGCTGATTTTATGCTTTATCGCTTTTATGTGTTTCGATTCTGATATCACCACCGCTGACTCTGTAAATTATCGATTTTATGTGGTTTTATATGTTTATTTTGTTAGCGTTTTGAGATAAAGAGTGTTGTGCTCTATATTGATGAACTCGATTTAACGCTTCTTGCTCTGCAAAACACACACAACTCACGACACCACGCTAATAAATTGTAGACACACTACAAGCTATTCGCATCGCTAATCGCTGTTTATGCTACTCGCTATCGCTACTCGCATTCGCAACTCTCGATCGCCTTACGCAGCTGTGAAAGATAGGTGAATATATGCAAAATATGTAGGTGAGCACGCGTAAAATATAGTGAATATGTGCTTACGTGAATTACATGCTTCTGTGTTCTGTGCTTATGTGCCTATGTGCTTCTGTGCTTACGTGTTTAAGTGGACTATGTGCTTACGTGCCTCTGTGATTATATGCCATGTGTGATCATGTTCCTGAGCTTTATACGTATGTTGGTAAAACACTGTGTGGCAAGATTGAGTGTATCGCCTAAATCCTGTGACGATGTCTGTTGCAGACAATGTCGTCATTCGGATCTCATACTTCTCGCTCTGCTCGTCGCAATCACGCTGACAAACGCATCGCCTCGCTGGTCGCCAAGAAAATGGCTAAGGTCATTCCGCAAATCGTCAGTGAAATTAATGAGATCGCTAGCAAGTCCTCTCCGAAAGCGACCTTCAGCTTCAAGCAGTTTAAAGCTTGTAGACCCAAAGACTTCACTGGGGAAGATGGGCCTACGCCAAAGCGGATGTCCAGACAACCTCCGCATTGTTAACGAAACTGGTGTCTTCCAGTCTAGGGCACTGGAATGGTGGATAGCGGAGCAAAATAGGCATGGGAACGACGCAGCCTATGGACTTTCTTGGGAGGAATTGAAGGAAATCATGATGAAAGAATTTTGTCCCCCGCATGAACTCCAGAAGCTGGAAGACAAGTTCTGGCACATCAAGCAAGAGGGTGGCAACAATGTTGGTCTTACTACTCGCTTTTAACAACTTAGCATCATCTGCCCTGGCCAAGTCTCAACTCCCGACATCACAATCAAGAAATATATTCGCGCTTTACCTGATTGTGTTGCCGATTTGTCCAAGCAGCCAAGACTACTACCAACGAGGAGACCTTCCTGCTCGCTGCCGAGATTAATGACAAGCGAGTTCAGGCTGGTTACTTCAAGAACTACACCAAGAGTCTCCACCAAGTCACTGCTACTTCTGCTACTCCCGCCGCTGAAACCGCTTCACCTCAAGCTTTAAAGTCAACACGTCGCAAGCCCAAGAACAATAACAACAACAACAACAACAAGAACTATGTTGTTACTACTGCTCCTCTCAATGTTGTTCCTGTCCAACAGCAGAACCAGAACCGCCAAGTCACTACACCCGTGACCAACGCACCTCCTGCAAAACGTGCGTACACTAGTTCTCACCCACTATGCCCTACTTGTACTTACCATCATCCAGTTGGGATCGCTTGCCGCTTCTGTGTCCATTGCAACATTTACGGACACTTTAATGCAAACTGCTACACTGTCCCCCGTCAAGTCCAAGTTCAAGCTCCTCCTGCTCTGCCAGCTCCACTTCCCGCTCCTCAGGGACAACAAGCAGCTCCTGCCCCCGCTGCTCACGCAAGACCCTACTATGCATGTGGTGATCCTAACCACTTCGCAAATGTCTGCCCGAACAGAGTGGTGAAGCAAGAGCCACAGGAGCAACCAGCGCGACAACAACAACAACAGCAGCAGCCTCAGCAGCAGCAGCAGCCAGCTCAGCAAGAAGCTAGTGGGCGAGTTTTCAACATCAACGCTCGCCAGGCCCAAGTAGACAACAACGTGGTTAATGGTACGTTTCTCGTAAATGGTATATATGCTTCGTGTTTGTTTGATACTGGAGTCGATGACTGTTTTGTATCATTCGAATTCAAAAGGCTCCTAAACCGTAAACGCGCTAATCTCCCATCGACATTTGACGTAGAAGTTGCCACCGAAAGAACCGTCATTGTTAGTTCCGTTCTACGTGATTGTACTCTTGAGCTCAACAATCACGTTTTCCCGATCAATCTTATCCCGATGCAGCTTGGTAGTTTTGACGTCATTGTAGGCATGGATTTTCTTCGTGAAAATCATGCTGAAATTGTTTGTTTCAGAAAGATGATCCATTTCTCTCTTTCAAACGGTGATCAATTGCGTGTCTATGGCGAGGTCGCTTCGAAGGAATTGAAACTTATGTCATGTGTCCAAGCAAGCAAGTATCTCCGCAAGGAATACAAAGCTTTCTTGGCGCACATCATGGTAGCGGAGAAGGAAAAGAAAGAGGAGACAATGGAAAAGGTGCCTTGTGTGTGCTTATATTATGCTATTGGGTGTTATTCGCAAACGCAATCGCAACTCTATCACAACGCAATCTCATCGCGGACTCGACGAATAAGTTCTACCTTTATGTTATTTAGTAACTAATGTGTAATACTATCGCATAACTTACTCGCAACGCAACGCTCAACGCACGAAACAAAGTCAGAAACCAACTCACTCGAGCCATCCGATCGAATGGCCCTTCGATCGAATGGTCATCCGATCGGATGGCCATCCAATCGAAAGGCCATCTGACCCATTACATTGCACCGCCTTTCTCACTCTCACACTATAAATACCTCACTTGTCATATCACTATTCACTGATGTGACAGCTCCCCTCCGACCAGCATGCTCTTAGCCACTTTCCTTCCGATTCCTTGCGATTCTTGTAAGTTTTCATCTCCAATCTTGTACTTTCTTCATCAATACACACTTCCTCATCATCTTCACCTTGAAATCAAAACTTTTAACTGTGAAATCTTTGGATTTGGGTTGTTCTAAGATGATGTCATCATGGAGTTCCGATGAACATTTAAGTGAGACCTCATCTCATCAAGAATGGTTCAGATCTGATGAATTTCTACACGTTTTTACATCATTTTCATCTAAAATCTAAACATCTTTTCAAATGTTTCAAACTTTTCTTCAGCATTCTTAACTGTTCGCTCAAAACCGTTAGAATCTGGACTCGTTCGGGTTCACTACTCATTCTCTAGTAGAAACCCAGACTGAGAATGGATTTCTAACGAAGAGACGACCGATTCACGGGTTGCACATGAAACTCCGTTAAGAACAGTTAAGTCTGATCGAATGGGGTGATTCTTGTCCGAGCAGAAGAGCTGGGTTTAATGAGATTCCCATTGTTCAACACATTGTCATACCGTCTCGGTTAAACCTTTAACTTAGCTGATTTTACAAAGTTTTCAACCCTAAACACTCGCCCGATCGAACAGCCATCCGATCAAACGGCTATTCGACCAAGTGACTTGTGATGTTCAAACACTTAAACAATTCAAAAATTCAAAGAATATCAGTCCACTCGGATCACCATCCGAGCGGACAGCCATCTGTCCGGATGACCGTCCGTCCGGATGGCCTGATATGTAGAGATATTTCAAACTTTTTAAAATACTACAACGAAAACTTCAAAGTTGATACATAAACACATCCTTCCCAAACGAATGACTATCCGACCGAGTGGTCATCCATCCGGATGACCATCCGTCCGGACGGTCATCCGACCGGATCACTGTTTGTCACTCAAACTCTCCGACGCACTGTTTAATGCACTGTTCAACGCTTACACTATCGTTCTCTGGTCAGGCTAATTCTCAAGCGCTCCCTTCAATCCAAGCTTGTGTTTATTTGTTAAACACGAACTATGAGTATACTCGAACCCTTTTTGCTCTATGTACTTTTGGGTGTTACATGCGTTACTTATATCAAATCACTATCGACTCACAATGTAAACACTTTTATACGCTAACCGCTCTCGCATGTTATACGTGTTATTCGATGAATGCTAGTATGTTATGTTTACACAATGATTGTTTCCTGACACCTTAGCAACGATAGTACTATAGTTTGGACTCAGCACCTGTCGTGGATAGGGGTTGTTAAGGGCTTTTCTTCACGTGTCACATTGGTGATGTGTGTTGCGCATTATACAACTCGCAGTCATGTCTGTGCATATTTCATTGTCGATAACTTACCTACTTCACATTTCTATGTGTTACATGCTAGTTATGCGTAAATCGCTTTCGCTGCTATTATGCTATTAAACTTGTATGCTCACCTTTACGCTATGTGTATTGACTTTTATTTTAACGTATGTGACAGGTGTTTAGGATGCTTATGCTATGCTTGCTGTTATGGAATCAAGATAGGAGGTCTAGAAAAGTCACATTTAAATCTGAGTTGTCGGAACAATTTAATTGTGTTTGAGAACACTATGTCTATAATAACTGTTTTATTTGATATGTTATGGTATGGGACGTAACGTTAAATATCTGGGAATTTAGTTGTTATGGATTCTCCTGGACAATTTGTTTCGCTAAGTGTCACGCCCCGATGTTTCCCCCATCGGTTGGGATGTGACAACACAGATGAAGATGAACTCTTAGAAGGAAGATCAAGAGCACGCACCATAGATCCACCAGGAATGTTTTCTCTGCAATCTCCGTCTTTGTCTCAACAAAGGCCTATGACTTATACACACGTACAAACCCCTAAAGGTGCAACTACAAATGGTGTGTTTTCTAATGCATTTGGATCTGCATTATTTCCTGAACCAATTCCTAAGGATTGCACTGTTACTGCTCTGGTAGTTAACAATGCTACTACACCTAATGAGGGGGAGACAAGCAATACAGCAGCTGGCATTTTGAATACTCTACCCCAAAGCGTGACCATACCTGATGTGTCAATTCCAACAAGTGTTCAACGCAACCATCCAATTGAGAACGTCATTGGTCCTGTTGATGCCGGAATACTCACCAGGAGTTAATCAGGGGCTATTAGTACTTGCTTATATTCTTGCTACATTTCACGGATAGAGCCTAAAAGTGTTGATGTAGCTTTGAAGGAACCAGGCTGGGTGGACGTTATGCATGAAGAGCTAAACCAGTTTAAGAAGCTAGGTGTGTAAAAGCTTGTCGAATTGCCAAAAGGGAAATGCACTCTTGGTACTCGATGGGTATACATAAACAAGAAAGATTCTACAGGAGTCATTATTCGTAACAAATCAAGATTGGTAGTCCAAGGCTTCAGACAGATAAAGGGGTTTGGATTGGGATGAAGTTTATGCCCCGGTTACTCGACTTAAAGCCATCCGGATCTTCTTAAGTTATGCCTCTTACATAGCATTCACTGTCTACTAGATGGACATCAAGACGGCATTTCTATGTTGCACAGCCACCTGGTTTTATGCATCTAGAGCATCCAGAATATGCCTACAAACTTGACAAGGCATTGTGTGGATTGCACCAGGAACCTTGTGCTTGGTATGCTACTATGACTGAGCATCTTCTGGCTCATGGTTATACTCATGGCATGATTGATCAGACACTGTTTATCAAGAGAGTTTGCAAGGATTTGATCTTGGTTCAAATTTACATTGATGATATCATTTTTGGATCCACGAATGATGATCTCTATATGGAGTTTGAGGGTGTTATGAAGAAGAAATTCGAGATAAGTGCTCTTGGGGAGATGACTATGTTCTTGGGTTACAAGTATAAAAGAATTCTCAAGGCATTTTAATCCATCAATGAAAGTATGTGGATGATATGCTCGCCAAATTCAAGTTTACCTATGAAAAATTGGTTGAAACACCAATGGCAGAAAGACCTTTACTGACTGAAGATGCAGACGGATCCCCTGTCGTTCAGCACCAATATCGGTCCATGATCATATTCCTGATATATCTGAATACGAGTCGCTCAGACATCATGTTTGTTGTCTTTCTGTCAGTGTGCATGTTCCCAGGCTAATCCCAAACTTTCTCATCTTTTTGCTGTTAAACGAATTTTTAGGTACCTTAAAGGCAGACCCTAGTTTGGCTTATGGTATCCTAGAGATTCAAATTTTGATTTGTGTGTTTATTCTAATAGTAATTTTGGAGGAACTGACAGTGACAGGAAATCCACAACAGCTGGATGTGAATTTTTGGATGACAAGCTCATATCTTGGCAACGCAAGAAACAATAAACGATGGCTCATATCTTGGTAATGCAAGAAATAATAAATTCCTACACAAACAACGGGATTAATTAGAAACTAAAACCGCGGCCATTGTAGATCTGGGTTGACCATCACTATCAATATAAGAAACCTCACGAACGATCATATGAGTGTTAGTAGTATTAGAGGTTTATGAAGATGAAGATGATTGTGAAGGCTGAGACTAAGATCTAGCAAGAATTTTAGTTTTCCAAATTTTAGAATCAGTGTTGTTAGAAACATTTTTTGTTGTAGATGTTATACTTGATTTTGTTGACTGATTTTGAAAATGTTGCATGTTTGAGAACTTTTGATTATATTTCTTTGCTAGATTCAGTCTCTATAAGATGGTTTAGCTTGAGTGAATAGATTTCCAGTGGGTCGATAAGGCTTAGCTGTCTGATGATGTGCGTGAGTAGTAAGGCACGGAAGGACGATGAACACAGTTTCTAGCTATGTGCCCTGGAATTCCACAATTAAAACAAGTTTATCTCTTTGAGAAAAAGACATTTAGTTCAGCTTGTATTATTCTAGGGAGTTGATTGGATCTCTTCTTTCCACTTGGTGCTGATTGCTTATGTGCATGTTTGGACTTGGATGAAACCTGCTCACAATCATCAGCACAAAAGTGAGTTTCAATAACTTTACCCTTTAGCTGTGTTTCAACTTGCTTTTGAGTTTGTTTTTTTCCTTTTGGTTTTCATTCACTTCATCAATAGATTTTTCATCTTGTGTTACCTTTTTGTTTTGATTCTTATTTTTCATGATCTCTTTTTCTTTAGAGGAGTAGATTTTTGAGAACTATTTTCTTTAGAAACCTCCTCCTCAGAAACTGAATTTTGGGAATATCTGATTATGGTTCGTCAGATGATGAGGAATTTTCGGTTAAAACATTGGAGTTCACACTTGTTTCTAGGACAGCAGTTGGATTCAAAAGAAAAGGTAGAAATCTCAGGAAGACTTCGCTCATCATTTAACATACTAGAATCTTCAGGCTGATTCTCAGGCTTGATGCCAATATCAGACGATCCATTCTTCTCAAGTATCTCAATATCATTCACACATTCAGACAAGACAATATTCTCAACTTCATCAATTTTAAAGGATTTTGAGACATCAGTTGATGATTCAGACATACTGGTACAGTTGTCTGAGTCATTCGAATCGGATGTTTCGAATTTATCAGTAGATGTACCAGGCTCATCTGATAAACATTTTGATCACAAACAGAATTTGAAACCATGGAATCTAAACTTTCAGTTTCAGAAAAACTATCAGAAAAACATAAGTCTCATCATGCATAGAGTTAATAAAGTTTAAAACATAAAGATCATGTTCAGCAATTAAAGATTCATTCGAATCAACAGTAGCATTCGAATGTGGTTCATTATCCACTTCAGTTTGCTCTTCAACTATCACTGACTCTGCACATGAACTAGAAAAGTTAGTATTGTTTACAGAATCACAATTCGACAAAGTTTCTTGATGCCCCTATTGACGGTTCGACTGACTCTTTTTCTGACTCTGATTCATTAACTGACTCATTTGAAAACTTTTGAGTAGAATGCATGGTTTTAACAAAATCCATGGGTTTTTTAAAATCAGATGGTCTGGCATGTTTTGGTTTGAAAGGTTCCCATGGAACATAGTCGCTTGGTTTACCATAAATCATAATTTTCTCGTTTTCTAGATCTTGCTCAGTGGTGGGCATTCTAGAATTATTATGATTATATGGGGCTGGAACCTGTTTATAACCCAAACCTTTTCCCTTGTTTTCCTTATATGCCAATTGCACATCACATAAATTTCAAACCGTGTAACTGGATGTATCAAACTTCTTTATGTTTAACTCATTTTGTTGATACTTGCTAGTCAGAAGTTCCAGCTCAGCTCTAATAGAATCAAATTCCATGATTTTTACATTAAGTTTATTTTTATAAACATGGTCCCAACATTGGTGTTGATTAAGGTCCTTGTGGAGCTAAGCTATGTCCTTCTTTTGTGCTTCAACCTTTTTAGTGAGCAACTTGTTGTTCTCTCAAAGGCCGATGCACTTTGACATTGTATTGTTGTAATCATTAATTAAATTAAAGTTGTGTGCCCTCATTTGTGCAAGTTTATTTCTACAATGATTAGAACATAAAAGAGAGTTTACCGTTTCAGAGAGTGATGTAGGTTCATCTGTCTGCGCCATCAAGTAGTGATTTATTGGTGTAGCTTCAGAGATCTTGAGTGATTCTACGTGTGCCACTGCATCTGACCAGTTGAAACCTTGTTTCTCTTGAACCATCAATGCCTTTCTAGCTCCGGTAACTCCTTGGCTTGTTAAAGTTTGTGCAGGTGTAATAGGTATCATTGCTTTTTTAGCATTCTGAGCTGTAGCAGTCTGACTTGGAACATACCTTGCGGGTGCCTTCTTGCGGTCTCTTGCGAAATGCCCTGGTTCATGACACTTGCAACATCGGAGTTTGTCTCTAGTGGGTCTAGTACGCAGATTTGATATCGGGCGACAACCATACTTTTGTTGGAATTTTTCAACTCTAAAAGCCGCCATAACCAAATTCCACGAGACATCCAGTTCCTCCACATCTTCTTCAACAACTTGGTTAATGTCAGTAGCCTGAAGGGTTGGAGGCAAGAGATCACCTACTAAGAAAGCATGTAAACTATTAAGCATAGAGGCAGCAAGGGCCAATCTTTCTTCATTTTGTTTGGTCAAGAAAGCTATGTTTTGAGAAGTCGTAGAAGAAGTAGTGCCTTAATATGGTGAAAGGGTTATAGAATTTAAACCACATTGGAGTACTGAGGTTGAGGTTGTGCTGATGAAGGAGGTGCAAGACTGTTGACAGTGACTTGTGGTGTTGGAAGAGAGATACCATACACATAGTTGGTCTTTGGAATTTGCGTCAATGGACTGAAAACAATGTTTGGGTTAGCATTGGACACCCCATGAACAAGACTAAACACAATGTTGGGATGATTCTGAGAGATTAGAGAATTGTTGGAACTGGTCAACCTGACAGCCATCAAAGAACTTTTAAGGTTCAATTCTCTTTGCTGATTATCAATTTCACATGATTTGATTGTTGTAATCAGTTCAGTGAGTATGACGTCATTCAAATTCTTCGTCCACTTGATCATAGCTACGTCAGCATCCCAATTCTTTGGCAAGGAATTCAGAAGTTGTAATGGTAATACCAGCACTTATCATCTGCGAGACCAGTTTAACAAACCTTCTGATCGGATTTTCAATGGTTTCACCATAGATGTCATTAAAAGAGCTAAATTGTTGATTCAATATGTTTACTCTGCTCGCGTTCATGTCAGCATTTCATACAGATTCTTAAGCTCATTACACACTTCTTTGAGCACTTGTAAAAAGTTTCTAACTTCGATAGAGATATCAGGACCAAGTGCCATAGTAAGAATTGCTTTAGCCTTATCATCTTCATCTCATATTTTCTTATCATCCACTATCCAAAAATTATTAGGTTTAGGAATTTGAGTCACGGGATCCGCTTCCGTAGCGTACATGATAATTCGAGGTCCATCTTTAACAATTCTCCAAACTCCCAGTCCCTTTGCCTTATAGTACTGTTCGAAATGAAACTTCCATTCATAATAGTCATCCCCATACAACAGTCTGGGAACCTTGATGGCAGTAGCGATGATTTGATCTAGTTCTTGATGAAGAGCCAAGGTTTGAGTTTGAATGGGAGCCAGGGTAGCATTTGTAAGGTCTGTTGCAGTCATCAATCTGTTTGTGTTCATCATTTTTAAATTTACCAAATAATATAATTTAGATATATTTAAAAATTGTTAAGAGTCCTGAAATTCGAAACCGTCCAAATTCAAAACCCCAACAATTCGAAACAATAGACTTCTCGAAAAAGTATGACTCGAAATCCTTTTTTCAAAATAGTGATCTCGTTCGAAACAATGGCTATCCGAAATAGTGATATTATTCAAAATAGTGACTATCCGAAATGGTGATCTTATTCGAAACATTGGCTATCCGAAATGATGTCACTCAAAATTCCTTTTCGAAACAGTAGATCCGAAACCTGCAAAACAGAAACGGTCAGTTAACAAACCTCCGAATAATCAAGAATCCTGATATATTCAAAAACTTTTGAAGATATCTTCAAATCTGATAAACTTAATAACCCAAATCCATAAAAATCCCGCAACAAACTTTCCGAAATCCTCCAAGCAATCTTCAACGAAATTTTCGTAGAATCAGAAGCAAATCTTCAAGAATTTTCTGAAAATGTAAGCCCCGTAGAACGGATCTTTCAATGATATCAAACAACCTATTGATTGTGCGGAATCCAATCAATAGGTGATTCAAGAATCAAAACGAAAACAAACAAGAACACCGAAATAACTTTTAACTCACACACGTTTCTATTACTTGAAAAAGAAAAAACGTCTGGTATGAGTACACCACTCCTAATCGCCTCCCTCCCTAGCTTCTCTAGAATTTCTGTAAATGAGGCTCCAAAGGTTCAAACCTAAAAACAAGTTAGAAACTTGTTTTTATACTAACTCAAGCCCACTTCCCTACATGGGCTCCCCTTGGGCCTGCTTGGCCCACATGGCCTAAAGCTTGGCCCAAGTGACCTATAAAGGTCCAAAACCTAATATAACTAACCCAATAAAGCCCAGTTCGTAACCATAACCCGTTGTGTTAATTTGATGCGTCAGTCTCACACTTTAGGGCCTAACAATCTCCCCCTAGACTGATGCCATCAAATTGTCTTCATAACATGAAATCAGCAACGTCTTCAACGAAGTCTATGGTTGTCACTATGTTGCAGATGTTGTGGAAGTTCTTGACTTCTGAACTCTCAGCACTGGGTCTCTTTCTTCAGCTCTTGTGGTTAGCTTCATATCAGGATCTCGATCAGCATCTGCTTGAAAATCTTGTCAAAAAGAATGTGAGAGGAGGATTCTCAACAAATTTTTTCTTCTTCAATCTTTGTCTTTCAGGCAGGTTCACGGTACTTCTTCAAATGCACTATCACTGTCAGACGGCAATTCGTATCCGATTCTTCTGACTCAGGTACATCTTGTTGTTGAGCTGCTTCAGGCTTCTTCAGCAACTAACAGCATCTCAGTCTTCATCAACCCCTGTTCTTGATTGAAACCAAGTTCTGCACATGTTCACAAACTCATAAGCAAACATTTCTTATACAACAGAGGAACGTACCACATGAACACTAGGTACATCCATGTATTTGTACTCAGATTTCACAATTTAAATTCTTTCAACTTTTGATGATCAGTCAAATCTTCAAGAACGGTTACATTTTTAATTTTAAGAAAAACAAATAAGCACTCTATTTTTGGATTTTTGATTTTATAAAAAAAAAAAACAAGACACTATTTTTGTATTTTTGAATTTTTAAAATTTTTTATTTTTAATTTAAGAACTAAAAACAAATAAAAACTCAAAATATAAACAACTACCATAATATACAATTACAATTGCAATGGGATCAAAATTCGTTCTCAGGCAGACTAAGGAACACTTTTCAGTACGAGCCTAATCAAACTGGTCTATGCGATTGCCAATATGTTTGTCCACTTAAACTTTAACGCTCAACTTTCAATTTTTCAACTTCGTGATATGCTTTAGGTAATATTATACTATTATACCCGTGTGTCCCATTCCAAGGCATACCCCCGCGATCAAGGTAAGCACAACGATTCATCGTAACATGTGAGTATATTGATGTCATCCTTTTTTATTTACAACGTTAGACCATTGGTGACAGGTCAGTACTTTCGTACAGCAGAGCGACCAATGATTGTGTCCAACGAGGGTGAGGCAAATACCAATTTCGTACGAATTTGGCTCTTTGAGCATTTGGAATATTCTCATTTTGAGATTTTGATTCCTTAGGGTTTTTGTCCTCTTGGGATCTTTTAAGATATCCTGACTGTGTCTAGGAAATAACGTAATAGCTCAGGGATCAAATCACAAGGTTTCGGGCTTGACTACACTTATCAACACTGATCTACGACTAAAAGCTTTAGACAATTGCCAGTATATTTGTCCTCCTAAACTTATCTCCCTAGACCTTTTCCATATAACTGCATGTAACAAATTTTATCATGTTTTGATTTCTTAACAATGAACACCCAAACAAATACTAATCAAATCCTGGAGTTATATACAGCACACTCTATCATGCAAGTAGCTTCCCTACCACATATTTCACAAGTCCAATCCAGATCTCTGAAATCTTAACTGGGAATAGATTGAGAAGAGAACAGAATAGATCTTAAGCAGAGATGGTATAATATACAGATCAAATGAGTTTTTCTCAGTTTGATATAGGTTTCTTGGGTTTATTTTGGGCACTTGAGGGCCTCTTTCGGGTGTTTAATTGATCTATAGCGCGACAACGTACAACTAGGTCAGCATGTATCTGGATGCAGCAGAAGCTGACGTTGCCTAGCACCTCCAGGTCTTTGCTTCCGCAAAACAGAGGAGATACACGACTTTTTCAGAGAAGATTTCAGAGTCAGATAAAAAATTGTGTGTATCGGGACATCATACAAACATTCAAATAGAAATGAGCTAATTCCAAGTGATTTTCTTTCCTGAGGTCATGTACTAATTTAGTTCTTAACAGAACAGCCAATGTTTCCAGTCTTTAAGGATAGAGCCTACCAACACATCGTGCTAAAGTCAAACTGTTTCGATACTGGTCGTACATGAGTCATCCCTTCACCATAATGTGAAAATTCATTTACAGAAGGACAGCCAAGATATCCCCGGATGATTCAACAACATAAAGACCTGAAACCTCAGACGTTGGCTATCTATCAACACAAGATTTAAGACCATAAAATCATACGCCGTTGGTATGTTACCCACATGGTACATGGTTCATTATATTTATATCACTTAGTATCTTTTATCATTTTGAGCGTCAAGCCTATCGACATATCGCAGTAGATCCTAGTCTTTTCAGCTATGGCACCTTACATGTGTTAGTCAAACCCTTTAACACGAACATTTATTTCACTTCTGATATCATGAAATCTTTCTTTTTGGCTTTTTCTTTTCTAAGTTTTCTCCCCCTAAACTCTATATCTATATATATGTTCCTCCCCCCCCCCCCTAAATTTGTGCATAAATCTTGTATTTTTGCGCAAATTTACCATTTACTAGAGAAATGACACTTTATATACAAAATAATAAACTAAGAAAGAGAAAAAGAAAAAAAATTATTTTTGCTTAACCGTTCCGTCATTAGATTGAAGACTAATCAAATTCAAATCAAAGTACTGAATTTAAACGGTACCTTTTGCTGATCTTATCTTACTTCTCTAATCTCCTCCAAAGGAAACATATCATTTGTAAAAAAAAAAAATTGAACTTTTTGCAACAGTGAAATGTTACCTGTTTTTATCTCTGGAACAACCGCTATCAACATTCCAGAGATTGTTAACAGCTCCTCCTTAGTTGTTCCTGAAAGGTAAGGAGATTAGTAAGACATGGGTACCCAGGCCATCGTGGTCCTGGGATTTCCTGAAGCATCAAAATAAGACACTTCCTTTAAACATAAGTCCCCTTTCGTCTCAAGGATTGGAGATGTTGCCATTTTGCATTTGGGTTTCCAAATTTGTTTCGGCTTAACAAATGTGTTTGTTGCCTTCGGTTGAGCAACTTTAGCTGTTTCAACTTTGTTGGTTTTAGAAACACGATTTTGTTCTTGAACAACCCTTCGTTTGTTTTTAGCAACATTCCAATCCCCATCAGAAGGTTTAACCTTGGGATTCACATTCTTCATTGCCTTAGGTGATGATACCTTCATCGGCTTGGAATGGTAGTTACCCTTTGGTGTAACCCTCTGATTTTGCATATAATAGGGTACGTAGGGACGATGTGTGCAGTTCCGAGCAATGTGACCAGCAATGCCGCAATTGAAGCATGTTTGTCTCTTAACGTAGAAGGCATTCTGATCAGCTTGTGTAGCTCTTGCCCTGAAGGATGAACTGGTCCTTTCTGTGCTTGTTTTTGTTGCATATTTCTGACAAATGAGGATGAATTTGGATGTCTATACTTGTCGTTTGTAGGGGCCTTCTGTGGTGGAGATTTCTTTTGATTCTTCTTGTTTTGTTTAGACTGCAGGTCTTGTTCAGAAATCTCACCAGTCTTTTCGAAAGCTTTGTTAGCACAGTCAAATGCATATTTCTCACATCTGCCATTACTGACTGGCTTAACAAAAGCATTTTTAACATCACGGGCCTTTTGAGGACTATTGCTGCCCGTTGAGGACTGTGGAGAGCCTGCTTGTCTTTGATGTTTAGGCTTCTTCTTTCCGCGTCCTTTACTTGCTTGCTTCGGCTCTTGTTGCTTGATCTGAACCTTTTCATCACTAACAGAAGGTTCAGATTGTTTAGCTTGCGCACTTGGAGCCTTGTTCACGTCAGTCTTCTCTTCATCCTTCATGTCATCAGCTTTGACAGAATTGGAGAGTTCAGGTCTGTCGGATGAAATACCAGAAGCTTTAGTAGAAACTTCACCTGAAACCTTTGACGAATCTTTAACACAAGACTCATGTGTGTTCAAGAGTGGTTCACTTGCAACATCGGTTTTCAAAGTGGTCCCCTGATCCTGATCCTTTTGAGAATGTGTTTCAGTGGTCCCACTAGATACATCATTAGGAACATTTGCAGAAACAGTTTCAGAAGAATGATCAGAACAGTTTTGATCAACACTTTCACTTTCATTTGTTTGTTCAGCTTTAGTTGATGTTGAACAAGAAACATCACAATTATTATCAACTGAAAAAGAACCAAATAACGACTTAAAAAAGTTTTGTCCAAAAACAGGTTCAGAAGCTGTTTCATTTATCGAGTTTTCTGAAAAATCAGAATTTGAATCTGGTTCATCCCCAAGAACATCTTCAACTTCTACTTCATCTACAGGGGAAGACGAAGCATTAGGATCAAAAGTACCATTTGAAACAAAATTTACCGAAGGACTCGCTCGTTTATCAACAGGTCTGCTGTTGATTGATGACTTATCAGTTTTAGGACCGTAAGCCATCTTGTCCTCATTCATCAATTCCTCCTCAGTCATGGGTAAATATGTGTAGTTGTCATTATATGGAGGAGGAACTTGATTGAAACCCAAACCACACCCCTTCTTTCTCTTGTATGCGAGTTGCTGATCACATAGATTTTTGACCAATTTACTGGAAGATTCGTAATTTTTAATATTGATTTCATTAATTTGATATTTTTGTTTAATGTCTTCCAGTTCTTTGGTCAAAATGCATACCTTCTCCTGGGCCATTAAGAAATGGGCTGTTTTTACACTTACATCATCCTTAAGTTTGATTATGTCTTTTCGCTGAGCTTCAATTTTATCTTTATAATGCTTTTCGTTTTTTACTAAAGTAAAATTTTTATTTTTTATGTCTTTGTAGTCCTGTATAAGCTCAGCGTTGTGTAACCGATATGCCTCATTTCTTTCTCTACACCCAGGAGTGCAAAATACAGAAAGTATCTCTTCACGATCACGAGTAATTTCTTGAGCCACGAGTTTGTTAAACATAAATGCTGAATTTTGTGTAGATAAGCAAACTGCAGCAGATGTGTTGCCTTAAGTAGACTGCTTATCAGCATTGTCATATGATTTGATGAGTGAGAGCAGCTCATCTGACTTCATTTTGTAACAGTAGCAGTCGGTTGTCAATATTATCTGATTAACATTTCTAAACCAACTACAGTTCGCCTGATCTGGAATCCCTTTTATAGCATCCAGAAGCTTTCTATTGCTCGTGTGAGTAGACACCACCATCTCTGCCTTCTCCATTTTAGAAAGCAGTTCAGCAAACCGGCCTGTAAGTGCTTCTATAGATTCACCATATGAGTATCTGAATCCTTGGAGTTCCTACTCAAGCACCTCTCTCTTAGAAGACATTTTTAAGAAGTGATCCCCTAAAAATGTGATCTTTTAACTATTTCCTCAACACAAGCCCAAAGCGAGAACCTGTGTACTCGCTAACTCAAACCCTTAGCAGTCGAATGAACCTGCTATCTGAACCGCACCTCAAAACCTGTCAAACTTTTCACAACCAAACAAACCTTTTTTTTATATTTTTATTTTTAACAATTATTATAATAGTATACTTATTATTATTATTATTATATTAATATATTATAATTAATGATTATGCAATGATGATCTAATGATTGATATGATAATTAGGGAAAAGATCAATTAGGAAGTTTATTTTGGCTAGGAAGTGTAGGAAGCAATAGGATTAGGACATGTGGCAACATTTAAAATAAAGAAAAAGGGTATTTTAGTCAATCCAACCCTTTCTTCTTCCTTTTCAAAACCAGTAACTTCAAAACCCACCATTTTCAAAACCCACCATCTTCAACCATTTCTTCACTTTCTA